>CAUYQG010180932.1:0-90930 GCA_963574415.1 Tarsius wallacei | reverse complement strand
AGTCAACCCAGAGCTAGCGATCTGGGCTTGTAGGCCTTTTATTTCCTCCTCGTGGTTCTTCTTTATGAAGAGCAGCTCCTCCTCGAGGCCTCAATCTGTCTCCAGCTACAGCCCGGCGACACTGTTGTCATCAATGACTTTGCGGTGCCCATTGATGTCGCTCTTCACGGACTGGGGCATGGCCAGCTCTGTCTCATACTTGACCCTAAAGTTATCCATCAGCAAGATGGGTGTTGATAGTCTGCGGAACGATGCAGGCTTTGTCCACAGAAGTTGCAAAGATCTGAGCCCTCAGGTCCTCGATTTTCTTGAAGTAATTCCCCTATTCTCTCACCTGGGGTCCCTTCTTCCCCAGGTGTTCCCAGATTTTTCTCTCCAGCCTCTTCATGCTGTCCAGGTTGGAGGCCAGGCAGTCGTTCAGCTCTTGCATGGTCAGGCCCTGCTGAACATCAAAGTCAAGATGGAGGCTGAGATTGCCACCACCTACCACCACCTGCTGGAAGACCAGGAGGACTTCAGTCTCGATGATGCCCTGGACAGCAGCAGCTTCATTCAGACTATCCAAAAGACCACCACCCGCAAGATAGTGGGCGGCAGATTGGTGTCAGAGACCAATGACACCAGAGTTCTGAGGTGTTGAGGTGGCGGGAGCAAGGTACCCTTTGGGGGAGACGGAGACCAATAAAAAGTTCAGAGGTTAAAAAAGAAAAGAAAAGAAAAGAAACCTCATCAATTCATTCCCCAACTAAAAATTCTTCAGTGGTTCTTTCAAGACTTAGCTGAATTAACTCTAAGTTCAGAACTGCTCATAATCTCGCCCTGCCTAATCCTTCATCCTTGAACATTAACATATTCATGTTAATAATAAGTTACTATATCTTATTCACACATTATATGCCATCATTATCTTTTGTACTTTGTATGGTCTCATTTATTCCTTACATTTTGAGATACTGCTTGCTCATGAGGAAACCAAGATTCAGAGAACTTATAAAATTTCTTCACAAACAGAATATGAACTTCACTGCATGAAGATGTTTCGGTAAACGATGCTGGTGGTCCCATGAGATTATAATACCATATTTTTATATACTTTTTCTATGTTTAGATACACAGATACTTACTAACATATTATATTTGCCTACATATTCCGTTGGTAATTCTGGTTGGTACCCTAGGAGCAATAGGCTATACTATAAAGCCTAGGAGTATAGAAAACCCTATGATCTAGGGCTGTGTAAGTACACTCTGTGATGTTCACAGAAAGAAGAAATTGCTTAAGAATGCTTTTCTTAGAATGCATGCTCGTCATTAAACATAACATGACTTTTCTCGGTTTGCCTCTCCTCACACTCACCTACTCACCAATCAGTTCCTCTTATGTCTAATAACTTTGGCATATATTTTTGCTTCTTTCTCTAATGTCTCTCTCTTCTCTCTAACTAGTCAAATCCTTCTTATAGTCAAGACTCTGCCATGTGCAGTGGCTCATGCCTGTAATCCCAGCACTTTGGAATGCAGAAGGGAGAGGATTGCCTGAGCCAAGAGGTTCCAGACCAGCCTGGGTGACTTGGCAAGACTTCGTCTCTCCCATAAATCTAAAAATTATCTGGGATTGGTGGCCTGCACCTGTTGTTCAAGCTGCTTGGGAGGCTGAGAGGGGAGGATCGACCAAGCCCAGTAGATCAAGGCTGTGGTAGCTGTGATCGTGCCACTGTACTCCAGCCTGAGCGACAGAGTGAGACTCAGAAAGAGAAAGAAACAAAAAAAAAAAAAAAAGAAAGAAAGAGGAAGGGAGGGAGGGAGGGAGGGAAAGAAGAAAGAATTCAAGACTCAACTTGGTTATCACCTGTTGTGGTTATTCTTCCCTGACCCATTCAGTGTTCGTTGCTCCTGCTCTGAGTTACAGAATCATAGTCTTGGGAAGTTTTTCTTACAATGTGTGTGTGGAAATGGGGTATTGGATTGGGGGTAATTCCTGATGTTACACAGAAAGAACCATTGCTCAGTGCAATGTGGCAATCTGTTTTTAGTTTGAGTCTCAATAAAGAAGTGATTCTTTCTTCCAAGAGCAGCAAAATAAGCCCACCCCTTTTGACCAAGGGATAAAGTCACTAGGGAAGAGAACTGACTGAAGTAGTTACTAAAGTTTCAAGATGTCTCCCAAGTTGGAGTTGCAGGGCCAAGAGAACAAAGTATTCACCTGAGTTAACACATCAAACAGGAGCTGTATTTAAGAGCAAGACTTGAAATGAACTTTCACCTTTGAAACTTAAAGACCAAAAGTGTCTTAAAAATAAGGAACAGTAATCCCCAAAATCCTACAGGGAGGACTCAGGGTACCCAGAATCAGCAAAACCAAGAAAGCAATACTCCTTTCTTAGAAATCTTTTCTTAAGGTAGCTTAAGAGTATACCACGGGGAAACAGAAATTTTGATGGATTATATCTCTAACATTTCTTTTCATTTCTTTCTCAAAACTGGAGCTAGACTTTTGTTTAGATTTGTAACACAAGCATTGCCTTTCTTATTTATGGTTTCTTCCTCTTTTTTTTTCTTTTATTTGCATGTTGTTCAATTTTCCAGTTTCTGAGATTCTGGAAATTTCCAGGCTAAATTATGGTTCCACTTTCTCAAGAAGAGTTATTTAAATAGATGGCCTTATTAGTTTCCATTTCAAATATTTTCTTTTTATTACCAGTTTATCAGAAAGGGAGTGGGAATCAGCATTCACTGAGGATATGCCAAGTACCAGGCAACTCTTTAATATGCATTATATCATTCATTCCTGGGACAATCTCTATTGTATATTAATATTAGTCCCTTTTTATGGAAGAGGAAATACAGACTGAGATTAAATAACCTGGTGGTAGGTGGAGAAGCTGGGATTTGAATAACATTAAATTTGATTCCACTACCCCAGGGTTTTTTAAATTTGAATAAGGCACAACCTTTTTAAGGGAACTATCTCCACAGACTCTGTATGTTGACTAAAATTATTTTATGTTTCTTAAGTGAATAAGAATAAAATTAGATGTAAACTTCTCATGCTTATGACACTTATAAAACCATAGAATTAAAAGTAAATATATATGTGACTTGTATTCATCTACAATTTTAATACAGCTTTTTTCTTTTCTTAAAATGTGTATATATATTTTTGGCACCCTCTGTATAGATTAAATGAAAATCAAACTTCAGTACAATTCAAACTAACATTAATAATAAGCAATTAATATCAATTTGTTGAAATAAAATGGAGACTTACAATGTTGATTCTTCTGGCCCAGTTTCTTTTCAGTTTGACATCTCTGTCTGTTGTGGGATTATTTCAATTCACATTTTTGTTTTCTCTTTAAACTACTGTGAAAAAGCCAAGGTTTTTACAGCATATGATAAAAATGTAGCCTCTACGTGGCCCAAATGATTATTTCATTGTGAAATCCACCTCTGGTCTTGTTTCATTAGCTCATGAAAATAAAAATAGAACTAATTGTGTTACTGGAATGTCTGTTCCTTGAGGGTGCTTCCTGTAACTGCCTTTTTCGCTGTTGGTTTCTTAGTATCTAGAACAGTGCCTGGCACACAGAAGATGTTCAATAAATATTTATTAATCATAGGAGTCAATGAATTAAAGAATACTTAGGGCTAGTATATTATGAAATGTAAATACAAGCCTTTAACTCTTGGAGCAGTAATAGACTATGATGTGTTAATATTACCCCCTTTTTATGGAAGAGGAAATAGAGCCTGATAGAGATGAAATAATCTGGCAATAGGTTGTCTCTACAAAAATTCAAACAATCAGCTGGGCACTATGGCGTGTGCCTGTAGTCCCAGCTACTAGGAAGGCTGAGGTGGGAGGATTGCCTAAGCCTAGGAGATCAAGGCTGCAGTGAGCCATGATCATGCCACATACTCCAGCATTGGCCACAGAGTGAGACTCTGACTCAAAAACAAAAAAATTGCACTCTTGGAGGCAGCAAAACATAGTAGATAAGAATAAGAGATCTAGACTCAAAATCCAGCTTCGTCATTTACCAGTTATATGACTTTTAGTAATAAAAGTCTTCACTTTGCTTAATTTCTCTGTCCCTTAGTTTTCTCATCTATAAAAAAACACAAAATTTTGAGGATTAAATAGAATAATATGTGAAAATAACTTAGAAAGATGCATATAATCAGCTCTTAGTGTTTTTAGTATTACTATTACTATGATCAGAGTAGTCATTGAAGCATTCATTTGTTTTATTAGTGTTTACTCTCCACTAACCCTGCAATTCACAGCAGGAAGTACTCATGCAAAGATGAATAAAGCATTTATTTGCTTCCAAGCAGATGGCTAGCTATTCATCAAAAGATTGTTCTTTTTCTTGGGCCTGCCGCTGGACCACATTTCTAGCACCCTTGCAGGTAGGCATAACACATAATTCAGTTCTTGCTAGTGGTTTGCGAGTAGAAGTTTCTTTGTTTTTGTTTTGCTTTGGTTTGTTTTTTTTTTTTTTTTTTTGAGTTGGAGTCTCACTCTGTCGCCCAGACTGGAGTGCAGTGGCCGCTCCCGGCCACCGCAGCCTTGACCTGCTGTGCTCCGGCAATCCTTCCAGCTCAGCCTTCCAAGTAGCTGGAACTACAGGCGCACTCTACCACACCAGGCTAATTTTTTGATTTATTGTAGAGATGAGGTCTCACCAAGTTGCCCAGGTGGGTCTGCTTTGTTTTGAAAGTAGGATTTATTGAGAAGACAGAAAATCTCCCACAGTGGGAGAGGACCCGAGGGGTTGCCCTGTGAGTAGAAGTTTTATGTGTCACTTTTGAGCCAGGGTTTTTCAGAGGCAGGTTTGACTTCTTCATACTTGTTACCAATCTAGTGTCTCGAGGCAGAAGATGATAAGACTCTAGGAAATGGTATGACCCCAAAGTAGATGAAGCTTGAGTTCCTCAATCACCATGTGGAAGAGAGCTGTCAAACAAATAGGACCATCTCCCTCATACTGAATTATGGGTAGGAAGTAAACACACACTTTTTTGAGGGTCTGTTTAGTGTAGCAACGGGTGTTATACTAATTAATTCCTCATAACTATTGGCCTTGATGGAACACATGGAAAGGGTAGATATTTTGCAATTAAATAGTTGTCTAGTTGGTTTCAAATTTTTTGGCAGACAAAAGTGGGAAAGAATACAGAAAAACGGAATCCTTTTACCTTTTGTCTTTTTGTTGGAGCCAGACAGACCCCTTTCAGATCCTCCTGATCTCACCATTGTCTCACCCTGACCAGTGTTTTCCCCGACCTCTCCTCCATCATTTTCTTTGTTTTTAAGGCTCCCTGGCAGCAGCCTCCTCAGTTCAACCATGAATGGCATCTGCTAAAAGTGCTGACCCCTTTTTAATAACTGGGTCATGCTTTGTGTGTCTTTTTGCATTAGTGTGATGAAAAGCCCCTCCTTTGATTTCTTTCCCAAATGATCAATTGGCAATTTGTACAGTAGGTTGAAAGGTTGGTCCTGCAACAGTTCATAAATAACATGACTTACTAATCAAAGGCATTTCATAATACACAAGACACTTAGATTGTTTCTTTTACAATAAGGTATATTGCTATTTTTGGAAAATGCTTTTAAATTCCAGGTTAATTACACATCTACTTCTTGAGACAAAATACCTTGCTTTCAAGAAGCAATTTTATAGGCCAAGTGAGATGGCTTATGCCTGTAATCTCAGCACTTTGAGAGACCGAGGCAAGAGGATTGCTTGAGTCCAGGAACTCGAGACCAGCCTGGGCAACACGGCAAGACTTCGTGTCTAAAATAAAAAAAAAATTAGCTGGGCATGGTGGTGCAGTCCCTGTAGACCCAATTACTGGGAAGTAGGAGGGGCTGAAGCGGAAGGATTTTCTGAGCTCAGGAAGTTGAGTTTGCAGTGAGCTGTGATCATGCTACTGCATTCCAGCCTGGGTGACAGAGGGACTCTGACAACTCCCCCCCCAAAAAAAAACAACACATTTTTGGAATGCAAGGTCTACACCTTCACTAAATGGCAAGAATGGGTAGCTGTTTCCATGCTGTTTTATCACCATCCTCCAACCTAAATCATGGATTTGACAGAGATACTTCTTACTACACGCACAAGCATCCATTTAGCAAATCTGCATCTGCACCTAGACTGACCTATGCAAAATAGGCTCAAGTGAGCATTGGCTTGGAGGGTGTTGCTCTGATTCAGAGCAGCTCAGGGAGGCCTGGCATGGGTCAGTTCCAGCATGGCCCTGATCCAGGCTGTCTGGAGGCCTCCCTAAAGGAAGGTGTGGGTGGTGTCCAGTACTCTCCTTTCTCCAGGGCACTGCCAGACTGCCACCTTGGCTTGAAAGGTATAATAACACAACTAAAAACAAATCATAGGCATATTTTGACCCAGAGTTGCCAACTGTCCTGGATTGACCGTCCTCATCCCATAAGCAAGCCTGAATCTCAGAAAAATATAAGAACTTCAAAAACATTTTCAAGTGCGCTTTCCCTCTCTCTCTCTCTCTCTCTCTCCTCCCAACCTGCTAAACCACCAAAAGAAGGCAATACTGTTTTTTTTTTTTAATGTGTCAGAGTCTCACTCTGTCGCCCAGACTGGAGTGCAGTGCAGTGGCATGCTCACGACCACTGCACCACAGCCTCGACCTGCTGGGCTCAGGCAATCCTTCTACGTCTGGCTAATTTTTTGATTTGTTGTACAGATGAGGTCTCACCATGTTACCCAGATTGGTCTTGAACCCGCAGGCTCAGGCAATCCTCTCGCCTCGGCCTCCCAAAGTGCTGAAATTATAGGCTTGAGCCACCGCGCCTGACCGGCAATACTTCTTAGTTGCTGTAGCAGATTCAAGTGCTTACATTGATATTTGCTATCAGAACATCACTTTACATTTTAAAATAATATTCTAACTCTGAAAAACATTACCCTTTTGGCAGGTTTCCAGGAAATAAATGCTCACCGTGTGAGATTTTAGAAAAAAGGAAGGGAAATTAGTCACTCAATACTTTGAAGCATCCAGCAACTTATAAATCCCTGGAAAAATCAACACAAGGCAGACCTCTTAGCTTTTCTATTCTCCTAGGAATGTCAATCTCTCAGCTGGCTGGAATACAATTTGTGAGCCAGGATTGGCCCAAACCAAATTGTGGTTTTTCATTCTTCTATAGCAATGACTTTCAAACTGGTAATAACAGCCACAGCCTAAAATGTGCCTCTGAAAACTGGGCAGAGTGAGATCTGGCACTATGGGCATTTTTCTGATCTGTTCTGTAGAAAGTTTCATGTTCTGGACAGTCATTAGAGTAGTAGTGAATATCCATTGAGCAAGAAACATATAGGAGAAACTGCATTCCCCAGCCCAGCATTAGTCTCAGGGTGAATTGACAAGAAATGTACAAACTTAAGTGCCAAAGATTCTCACTCAGATCGCATATCTGCCCTGAACCTTCAACAGCAGGAAGATTAAGCAGTGTTTACCAGCGCAGGGGAAGAGAAAGCTTACAGGATCTTGGTGCCAGCTGAAAATGGACTGTATTATAGCCCCTCTCAGAGTAGCCCTAAGGAAAGTGGTGAGGGATAATTATGCCAGTGGACAGAAATACCAGCAGTATAGTTGGTGGTTTGCTTCATAAAGAGGAAGAAGTGGCCGGAGAACACATTTTCATGGACTCTGGGGCAAGGATGAATGACTTGACTGCTTGGTCAAGGCCCAAAAGGAACAAGATTGGAAGATCTGAGATGACATCTAGGGGAAAGGCATGAGCCTGAGCCTATGGTTGTGGGACACAGTGTGTGTATCTTTGTGCCTTAGATTAAATTAATGCCCATCAGGAAACTTCACTACAGAGGAAGCTCTCGACAATGAGGTAGACAAGATTTCTCATTTCTGTGGATGTGGCCAACCAATACCAAGCCTTTAATATGACAACATTTCTTGAGGAGATCAGACCAGTCACTTGGCAGATTGATTTCAATTTTGATTTGTCCCTGCCATAACTGATAACCTACAGTGCCCATGTATCTCTGTTAATACCACCTTCCAAGGGCTCACAGGATGCCTCATCTGTAGGCACTGTGTCCTGTACAATGCTGTGGCACTGGGCACATGGCCATGAGAGTCACTGGTCTTATCAGTTATTGGATCAGCCAGAAGTAGGTAGTCTAGTGGAAGAGTGGAGAGATTATCTGAAGGCTCAGCTAGGGTGCTAGCTTTGGGGCAATAGCTTGTAAGATTGGGGTGCTGTTCTCCAGTATGCAGTGTATGCACAAAAACAGCGGCTGTTGTGCTATGTTGTTGATAACTAGAACTCAGAGGTATGAGAGGCAAGGGGCAGAAGTAGTTTTGATCCTCTCACAATCACTGCTTTGCAAACTTGCAACTTTAGTTTCTGCCCTATTAATGGGCCTGGTTCCCCCAGGGGAAAGCCAGGCATAATTGAACCTGAAGCTGTGACCACTACCAGGTCATTTGAAGCTATTCATGTCAGTGGACAAATGGCAAAGAAAAGAATTACTACATTAATGGATGAAATTGATCCTAATTACCAAGAGGAACTAGGGTCACTCCCACAGAATGGAGTGTGCTGGAACCCAGGGGACTCAGTGGGGCATCTCTTGGCGGTGCTTCCATGCTTAAGGGAGAATAGTACATGGGTGCCTGCACCAGTAACGGCTCAATGAGGCCGTGGCAGCTAAGTACTCAGGGCTGAAGTTCTGGGTCTTCCCATCGGTTAGGCATACCCAACTGCCCAAAGTACTGACCAAGGGTGAGTGAACTCAAGAATGAGAAGTAGGGGAGAGAAGTAAAGACTTTGTCTCAAGATCTGCTTTCCAGGGAACACAAGAATGGCCCTAACACCTGGCACAGCATCTGGAACATAATAGAGAAGCCCTATGTTGTGACTATATGACTCTTTGATGAATATCTGGTTGAGTAACTGTGCACTCTGCCCTGGAGTAAAGGTGCTCGAGTTAATTCATGTTTGCAAAGTGCTTAGCGATCTCAGGTGAGTCTGTATGTAAACACGTGGTACTCCCAGCCCTTGTTTCAGCATGGTCCTCCACGTGTCCTTCCCTCAGAACCAGGGTTCTTGTGGTGAAGGCTCACACACAGCTTTGGAAGTGCACCAAACCACCTCTCCGCTTGCCTCCCCAAGCCACTGTGTCACCAGCAGGAACTCATTGTTCCTGCAAGTCAGAGCGACAGAGAGAAATATAATCCTTAGGGCTTAACCATTTTCTTTCTCCCAAATAAAAAGACCAAGTCACACATGGCTACAATTTGGATGCAGTGTCACTTTCACACTTTGTTGCTCCACATATCAGCCAGTTGAATGTTTTTGTAAGTGACTGACTGAATTTAGTTTTTAAATTATCCCATGTACCTTATTCCAATAAATTACCAAAATAACCAGCAAACGTAATATAATTACAGTGTTGACAGTGGTCTAAGACTCAGTGAGATGAAAAATTGCTTTCCCTCCACCCCTTCATTTCTCTCTCCTGAGGTCAGTTGATTGGAGATGAATTCTCAACATATGAGCTCTTTTCTTGAAATGTAATCGTAGGCCTGGATGGGCCCGGAAGTGTTTTTGTCTAGTGCCTAATTATGAAAGCAGAAGCCTTGCAGATAGGGTCAGAAAAATCTATCAGCCTTTCACTCAACTCCCATCTTTTTAGCTTCCTCTTATTCTTGACATTTGAATGGTCTAGCTCAGAGATTTTCAGTTCATATGTTTCCAGCCCATTCTGGAACATTACATTTTTTGGTGGCATACCTGAGAAGACTGAAATACTCAAAACCATGATAAATGAGTAAGCAATAATTACTGTGCTGTCACTACTAGGGTTTAACACTTTCTCATGGTGTCTGTAAAAGTGTCCACTGTTATCGCATCAGTCACCTGGCAGATTTTCAAGCCTGTGGTGTTTGAGAAGAGCTTTTCCCTGCCCCGGTCTTTTACCCTTTCACTCACATGCTTAAATAAATATACAACTTGCCTCTGGTACTGGCCCAGTAAAAATATACGTTTTTATATATACTAAAATACTACTCAGCCATATAAAAGAATGAAATTACATCTTTTGCAGCAACATGGATAGAGCTGGAGACCATTATTGTAAGTTAAATAACAGAAACAGAAAGTCAAATATTGCAAGTTGTCACTTATAAATGGGAGCTAAACAATGAGTATACATGGACATAGAGATGAGAAAAAAACACACTGGGGACTCCAAAAAGTAGAAAGGTAAGAGAAGGGTGAGGGATGGAAAAAGTACTCATCGGGTACAATGTACACTATTTGGGTGATGGTTACACCCAGACTTTACCACTACACAATATATCCATGGAACAAAACTACCCTTATAACCCCTAAATCTAGAAAAATAAAACTATTCATTTTGCTTCCATAATTACAGAAAGTCGCATATAGCTCTGTATCGCTTTTCACAACCTCCTAAACTTTGTGTTTCATCTTTTGACCATGTCTACAACAGTTAGTATCCAAGTTGTAAAAGAATGAAATTTATATGTCAATTAATATTTGGTTACAGGTTAGCAATGGATTTGTGAGATGCCACAGTGCCATGACCTATCATTTAAGAACCATGGATCTAGCTAGTGATGATAACTTTTGTGAAAACATAAGTATAAGCATTATGAGTCATGTTTGTTAAGATAAGATTATCCAAACCGTAGGTAAAAGAATGACTGTAAGTCCATGCAAATATCATCCTGTGGTGTTGACCCACAAGCCCACCTAAGGGCCATGAGAATCTCCAGGAGAATACAACTTTGACAACTATGTTGATTGTGGCTTGAAATCTATAAAGTTAGAAATTTGTGAAGATACTTGGTGAGCTGCAAATGAATTTTGTCCAATGGAGGGGCAGGTAATTTCTGTTTAGCTAAAAGAAATCTGCAAAAGTTATGACTATTGCCCTATAGTACAGTTTTGTATATAATTTAACTGTCTTGCTCTAGCAATCTATATTTTTAAAAATAGACTTCATTTTTTAGAACAGTTTTAGAATTACAGAAAAATCGAGAAGATAGTATAGAGTGTTCCCTTACACACTGTACCCAGTTTCTGCTATTTTTAATGTCCTACATTAGCATGACATGTGTTACAATTAGTGAACAAATATTGATACATCATTATTATCCAAAAGTCATACTTTATTCAGGTATCCTCAATTTTGACCTAATGTCTCTTTTCTCTGCTAGGATCCCATGCAGGGTACCACATTACATTAAGTTGTTATGTCTCCTTGGGCTCCTCTTGGTGTGGCAGTATCTGAGACTTTCTTTGTTTCTGATGACTTTGCCAGTTTTGTGGAGCTCTGTGGTCAGGTATTTTGTGGGATGTCCCTCTATGGGAATTTCACTGACTTTCTTCCTCATGATTAGACTGGTTTTACGGACTTGGAGGGAGAAAGACCACAGAGATAAAGTGTCAATTTCTTTCTGTCATATCAAGGATACATACTTTCAATATGATTTGTGACTGCTAACGTTGACTTTGATCACTTGGCTGAGATAGTGTTTGTTAGGTATCTCCACTGTACACTTACTCTTTTCTTCTCCCTTTCCATTCTGCTTACTTTGGAAGGAAGTTATTATTTGTAGCCCACACCTAACGAGTAGGGAGCAGTGTTCCACCTTGTTGAGGATGGAGGAGCTAAGTAAACTTGGAGTCTTCTCCCTGGGAGATCAATCTCTTCTTCTCAACTTATCAAGTTAGTCAATCATCTATTTTTATTAGTATGTACCTATGGAGACTGGGTTTTGGGTTTACTTGTTGATACTAGGGTGTTCTTTTCCTTAGGCTCTCAGCTGATGGAGCACAGAAATATATGTATGTATATTTTAATTCATGTATATACACACATATATGAATATTTCTTTTTTTTTTTTTTGAGTTGGAGTCTCACTGTCGTCCAGACTGGAGTGCAGTGGCCGCTCCCAGCCACCGCAGCCTCGACCTGCTGGGCTCCGGCGATCCTTCCGCCTCAGCCTTCCGAGTAGCCAGAATTACAGGTGCGCGCTACCATGCCCGGCTGATTTTTTTGATTTATTGTAGAGATGAGGTCTCGCCAAGTTGCCCAGGCGGGTCTCGAAGCCGCGGGCTCAGGCAATCCACTCACCTTAGCCTCCCAAGGCGCGGGATTACAGGCTGAGCCACCGAGCCCGGCTTATGAATGTTTCTATATGCTACATCTGTTTCTATGTTAAGCTAAACATGAGTTCATACTGATGTCTCCAACTCAAACTCACTACTGCATGGGTTGTTCTAGACTACTCCATTGCTTATCAGTAAAGTACCACTGGAGGAGAAAGAAAACTGACTCCCACCACTCACCATCCATTAACAGAACTGATCAATTCCAGCATACAAATATAGCAGTATCATAACTTAACCCAGTGGTTCCCAACATTTTTGGCATCAGGGATCAGTTTTATGAAACACAATCTTTCCACGGACATGGGGTGAGCGGGGGATCAGGGAGCCATCAGGCAACAGATTCTTGTAGGGAGCATGCCACAACTTAGATTCTACTGCTGGTTTGACAGAAGGTGAAGCTTCTCTTGCAGCTGCTCGCATCCTCCTGTGTGGCCCATTTTTTTCCCTAACAGGCCACAGATCGGTACCAGTCCACGGCCCTGGGGTTGGATACCTCTGTCTTAACCTGTGCCCCATGGGAAACCACCATATCAAATGGAGTACAGTGCTTATGTGCAGGTCCTTTTGCCTGTTTCTTATAGACGCCCTACTCATTTCCAGAGTACTGAGATCAGCACCTTTTCCCAACCTTCCTTAGTGAGATTGATGTATACATTTTGTAATATAGTTAGATTCTCACGTCATGATTATATTCCTTCTTGGGAATCCTCCAATTTCCTAAATGATTTTTTTAAAAGTTGTATACATTGAAGTTCACTCTTTGTGCTGTAAAAGTTTATGGGTTTTGACCAATGTATAATTTCATGTAGCTACCTTTATAGTTTCATACAGTTTTATTGTCTTAAAAATCTCCTGTTCTCCACCTATTTAGCCTTCTCCCCTCGCCACCCCTTTCCTTCTTGGCAACCACTGATCATGTTACTGTCTCCCTAGTTTTGTCTTTTCCAGAATCTTATATAATTGGAATCATACAGTATGTTATCTTTTCACGTTGGCTTCTTTTACTTAGCAATATGCACTTAAGTTTCCTGCGTATCTTTTTGCAACTTGATAGCTCATTTCTTTTTTGTTGCCAAATGATATTCCATTGTATGCATGTATCACAGGTTGTTTACCCATTTGCCCATTGAAGGACATCTTGGTTGCTTCAAATTTTTGGCATTATGAACACAGCTACTATAAATATTCACACCAGCAACCTTTTTTCACTGACTATATATTCGTACTACATACGACATGAATACCTTTGCCTTGTTTACTTTGAAACAGTTTTTCCATCCTGTTAGCTCCATCATTAATGACAGGCTCCCCTATATATTTATATAAAAATTCTGTTTTCAACCTTTTAACAATCATACATGTGCTATTTTTAGAAAACCTCTAGAATGATCCTTTTGTAGCTCAGGGCACATGTCATCACATGACCTCAAGACTTGCCACCAAACTCATTCTTATAGGCATGACCTTGGTATAGCCTCTATCTGGGTGAGCATTTCTAAGGATAAGTCAAAGGGACTTTTCTGATGAGTGGTGCTATTGTTGGTGACCTCTTACAAGAGCACTTGGTGAAGGTACCGCTTTACTTCTTAAAATGATTCTTTGTGTCCTGAAAACTTATCAGGTCACATTAAAACTCCGAATTATATTATTATTGTAAGCAGAGTGGGAGGATAGTGGAATGGAAACAGGCCTAAGTTTGAGGGCTCTATTAGCACCAAGTTCATCAACACTCTGAGCCTCGGCTTTCTCCTTTTTAAAAGTATGAAATATAATAACAACATAATAATACTATAACTAATAAAATACCTTAATCCATAGGCCAGAAATAAATGAAATTATAAGTGTGAAATGCTTTCTAAGTACTACAGAAGAATCAGTTATACTTCTAGCTCAGGATTGTCAAACTTTTTGTGTAAAGGTATGGATAGCAAATATTTTAGTTTTGCACACCTTTATGATTTCTGTTGCAACTCCTCAACTCTGCTGTTGTAGTTCAAAATCAGTCATAGATAGTACATAAACCAATGAACACCTTAGATTCCACTGCTGGTTTGACAGAAGGCGAAGCTTCTCTTGCAGCTGCTCACTTCCTCCTGTGTGGCCCATTTTTTTCCCCTAACAGGAAAAAATATGTTCCAATAAATCTGTATTTATAAAAACAGACAGTGGGCTGTATTTGGTCCACATACTATAGGATGCTGACCTCTGAGCATGAAAAGACATAAACCATTCTCTGCATCCTTTCTGTTGAGGTCTTCTCCAAATATAGTGCCAGGGAAGACATTTAGTAATTTATTCAGAGTATTGATTCACAGACTGAAAAGAACCTAAGTGGGGTTAAGGAGTTGCTTGACAGACCAGTTCTTTAAAGAACACAACTACCTCCTTGCTTTGTACCCATAGTCTCATTTTCTCTGTGGGTGAAGCCAACCTGTTCCTACAGGAGTGGGCACTCTTTTGGTATATCCTTAAAACTTCTCAGTCACTCACCAGGGCCATATTATTAGGTATCTTGGCTAACTAAAAACATTATTTCCTGAGCTGCATCAGGAACTCGAAAGAATAATAAGGAAGGGAGGGGGAACTAAGACCATGCATGCACCTTATGAGTCAGATACTGTGCAATGTGCTTTTACTACATTAACTCATTAAAATTTGTAAGAATTCTGTGAGATGGGTATTAATACATCCATTTTAAATCTGGCAAGTTCAAATGTTATAGTTAGCATATTCAGTTTTCCATATATGTCAATTTCTTCTTTAGTCCTGACATCCCAATTTCCACAGGAAGCAGAAAATTTAATTATGTCAACTCAAGGTAACTCAGTAACTTCTAGATTTAAGTATAATTAGTATAGTTCAAACTCAATTAATGCAATATGTCTCTTCTCACTTCCTCACTTTCCTGGGGTAGAGAGGTTCAGCCTGCACGCTCTGCCTTTGCTGTATTCTGTTGATGTTGATAAAAGATGCCACACTCTGTAAAATACTGAAGATGGCTTATTCTGGACCAAATGTGAATGACCTTAGGACCATGACACCCATTCCCAGGAGGTCTGAGATCATATGCCTACCATGGTTGAATTGTAATTTTATTTTGGGAGGTCAGAAACTAAAAGAAACCATAAATCGCCGGGCTCAGTGGCTCAGCCTGTAATCCCACGCCTTGGGAGGCTGAGGTGAGTGGATTGCCTGAGCCCGCGGGTTCGAGACGTGCCTTAGCAACTTGGCGAGACCTCATCTCTACAATAAATCAAAAAATTAGCCGGGTGTGGTAGCGCGCGCCTGTAGTTCCAGCTACTCGGAAGGCTGAGGTGGAAGGATCACCGGAGCCCAGCAGGTCGAGGCTGCGGTTGCCGGGAGCGGCCACTGCACTCCAGTCTGGGCGACAGAGTGAGACTCCAACTCAAAAAAAAAAGAAACCATAAATCGATACATGTGAGATTCGCATTTGTTTGACTTGGGGAAGTGGAACCTCTCCAAGTGGGGGGGCTCACAGACTACAGGTGGATTTAAAGATTTCTTGATTGGCAATTTGTTAGCAAGAGTTATCCAGCATTTTGAAACCAGTAAAGGAAATGGGCAGCTTGAGGAATAGTAAGAGTCAAGTTTCTTGATATGTAGATGGATTTTCACAGGTAGAAGACTTCAGAGAAAATAAGTGTCTTAAAAGGTGCTCAGAGTCAGATTTACAGGGTCATAAAATACTTCAGTGTTTCCTTCTATGTGATGTTATGCCAGAATCAGATCAGAAAGTAAACACTGTATAAGGCTAGTTTAAAAACCTTTCTCCCCAGGCCCCACTGTATAAGGCTAGTTTAAAAACCTTTCTCCCCAGGCCCCTTGGGAATTTGGCAAAGTAATGAAAGAGGTCAGAGTTTAGCCCTCATCGAGAACTTTGTCTTTTCTAGTCCTCATGGTCCTCTTGGTTTCCTATCATGTTTACGAGGATCATACACTTCATCCTTCCTGTGCCAAAGCCCCGGCCTCTTTGCAACTGTAGTTCATGTTCAAGCATATTTCTTTTCTTCTATGTGCTCACAGGTGGCTTTTGCTTATGGTTCTGTGAGGCTGCCCTGAGGTTTATCTGACCAGGGCAATCACTCAGTCATTTCGATGTGTCTTCGTTCATTTGTGCTGCTATAATAAAATATCGTAAACTGGGTGGTTTGTAAGAAACAGATGTTTATTTGTCACAGTTCTGGAGGCTGAAAGTGCAAAGTCAAGGTGCCAGCAGATTCAGTACGTGGTGAGGGTCTGCTCTCTGGTTCATAGGTGGCATTGCCTTGCTGTGCTCTTACATGGTAAGAGGGGAGAGAGAGAAAGAGAGAGGTTGACAGGAAGACAGTCTCTTGTCAAGAGGGCATTAATCTCAATCACAAGGGCTCCACTCCATGACCTAATCACCTTCCAAAAGCCCCACATTCTAATGCCATCACCTTGGGGGCCAGGATTCCACCATGTGAATTTTAGGGTGACATAAGCACTCACACCAGAACACTAGGCTACCACTCTGCATCTTTGTTGGATCTGAGGCTCCTCTGTAAGACTTAAATTCTCCTCAGCTGCTCCTTGGGAAGCCAGACAATGGTCTCTGGTGCAAGAGATCTATTTTTAAGGTTGTCTGGAATTTCTCTCTCCCCTTCTGTGCAAGAATTTTGATCATGGAGGGAGCCATTATGCAGGGCACTTTTTAGAGACCTAAACTTTGGCCCTAGCCCTCCTGATCCTTCTTCCCCCATCACTGAACTCGTTTTTTTTTAAGTAGAGAAAAACATTTTTATAACATCTTATATTTATTTTCCTGTTCTTTAGTTCATGGTGTAAATTCTTCTGATCTGCATGATTTCAGTCTCTTAGGAGTTCAACACTTTCTCAATCATTTTCTTTCTCATCCCCCCTGCCTACTGCAGCAAAAAAAGCTTTGTTTTCAAGTTGTTGTCTCCACTCTAGGTTTTTACAAAGTCTAATTTGGTACTCACAAGTAAGGAATTATCTCTTTGATTTCAGCATATTTGCCTTCCTTCTGAGAACAGTATGTATGAAAAACTGCTTTCATTTTGTTTGTTCATTTTTTTCTTGAAATTAACATTAGTGAAAAAAATCTCAAGATCAGATTAAATACAGATCAGTTGATAATTCTGGTTTTTGTTGTTGTTGTTGTTTGTCCAAATGACAAAGGAAAGAGAAAGGGTTCAAGGAAGCAACAGGAGAAACTTGATTAACATCTCACAATCTCATCCATGCACCCTTACCTGTAAGTAAACCAGGCCCTGAGAAGTCAGTAGTGGATCCAAGACCACCCTGGGGAGCAGCATGCAGGGTGGCTGCTGGATCTGCCTGACTGTGAAACAAACACTGAGGGATAGGGTGTGGAGTTTTAAAAGGAAGGAGTTTTTGGTTTCAGCAGTTTTAAATACCACAGAGAGGTCCAGAAAGTTAAAGAGGAGGAGAGAGGTTTTTGTGATCAGGGGTCACTAGTGACCCCTGCCAGAACTGTAGTTTGCTTCAATGCCTGGGCTGGGTACCACACTGGACTTCCTCCTACCAGCACAAGATTGCAGGCTCAGAAGTCTTGATGAATAGATACACCACTATGGTGTTGGTGATTGTTAAGAGCTCCCACGGAATGGTGTATCCTGAAAAAATTTATTCTGGGTGTCCAGTTGATGCCAGGTGGGGTACAGTGTGTTGTTCTGTGGGTTCTTTGTCTCAGTCACAGAAAAGAATTTCAGAGCAAGTCCCAAGTATAGTTTAAGATGTAATTTATCAGAAAGAAAAGAGACATGCCCAAAGGGCATGGGTGCCTTAAGAGAAAGGACACGAGGTTGCCTTTGACAAGAAGCTTTATATAATTTTACAGCAATTATTAAGCAAATCGTGAGCTAAGAGTGATGGAATACAAGAATCTGGTTATTAACTTTAATTAGATTAATTAGTTTAAACTAATATTAGTTTTAATTACCATCTCTCAACTTCTAAGGTTCCTTTTTAAATAATTAAAGTAATTGCCTAACTAGATTTGGGCTTCTCTTAGAACATCATGTCTGTGTTTTGGGTAATTCCCCATTGTTTCAGTGATTTACTATACTGGTAAATCCACATTTTAGCCTGCAATGTGGTCAAGTCTGATGTTCCTGGTCAGTCAAGTGAAGGGGGTGTACCGATAAGAAAAACATCTAAACACTCTGTTTTAATTTAAATGGCCTGCAAGAAATATATCTATCTATATCTAGCCTGCACTGAATAGCCTGCCTCACAGTAGTAGAAGTTTCTAAAGACTAGAACATCAGCAAGGATATATAGTACTTGACCGTGAGATCTCTAGGTAGTAGACGGTGACAATTTGAAGAAAATAGCAGGTAAAAAATGGAGTTTGAGTGAGGGCATGAGGGTGCCCCAACATTTCTATAGTGAAAAGCACTCACAAAAGAGAAGATACACAGCTGGAAGGACTATCAACTCTAGAAAGAGAATAACGATTGCAACCCATGAAAGAATTATTTTTTTAAAAAACTTTTGCAAACTTTTCTAAATAAGTGGTGTCAGTTTGCAAGCCCGCCCTAGTTGTGTAAACGGTGCAGTCTTCGTTATCTTACCCCAGGAGGGCTGGCCGCTGCCATAGTCTTGGAGAACAGATTTTATTGTTTTATTTTATTTTATTTTATTTTATTTTATTTTATTTTCCTTCTTCTGGAACTGCTTCCTAAATGTCCTGTGACAGCCAAGTTTCCAAGGCGAAGGACTTGATAGAGATCAGTCCACTCAAGTTCCTCACTGATATGCCCCACACCACCTCTGGGCTCTCCTGAGTTTTAGTTGGCTTTATGTTCTCATACTACATAAGGAGCTGAAGCAGAGCTGGGGTTGGAAAGAGTAGAGTGACAGTCATCAGTCATGTGATTGGAATCCGTGTGTCTCCCAAACGGTAACAATGTCACACGCACTCTCATACAGCAATTCTGCTGAGAATGTTCCATGCCTGGTCAGGAGAGGCAGCCTAGCAGGAAAGCTGGTTTCTACTTCAGTGACAAGCCCTTGGTTGTTTGTTTCATTTCTTCTAGAAACAAACATGAAAAGTTAAGATCAGATAAATATAGATCAGTTTAGGATTCTGTTTCTTAATTCAATTAGATTCCTACTTATTGAGTACATTCTGTGTATCAGGCACTATGACAGGTAGCAATAACAATGTAAAATAGGAAAGTTGTAGCTCTTGCCTTAGGTGGTGCCTATCACCTAGGGAGGGGCAGGGTTGAAATATTCAGGTAACTTTAGCACTGATGCTAGGTGAGGTTCTGTATGTTGCGTCAAGTTGAGCCTGCAGCTATTAGTGTCTGTTCTTTGATTTCACCATACACAAAAATTTTTCAGAGCGAATCCAAGGTATAGTATAAGATAGAATCTATTAGAAAGAATAAGGCATGCTTAAGAGAGAGCATGGGTCCCTTAAGAGACGGTGCGTGCTGGCCTTTGACAAACAGCTTTTTTTAACTTTTACAATGATGATTAAACAATCATGAGCAAAGAATGGAGGGCTGCAGGTGTCTGGTTATGAGTTTTGATTGCCATCTCTTGAACTTTAAGGTCACAAGGACCTTTTAAATAATTAAAGTTATTGCCTCACGAGATTTGGGCTTTTCTTGGAATATATCATGTCTGTGCTTTGGGTAATTCCCTATTGTTTCTGTGATTTACTGCACTGGTAGATCCACATTCAACCCAAAAGATGGTCAGGTTTCATATGCCTAGTTGGTTGGGTGAAGGTCGTGTATGGATAAGAAAGATGTCTGAATGCTTACCCTATTTTAATTTAGACTTGCCTAAGAAATTCTGCCTAACTACTTCTAAACTATGTTAACTATCCGTGCCTCAATACCAGGCAGAAAGTCAATGCTTTAAGGGAAGAACTAAAGGGACATGAGAGAGTTTGAAAAATTGTTTCCAATTGGTGTCTCCGTGGTGAACATTAGTATTTGAAACAGAATTTATAAGGAGGACCGGATTTCACTGGATGAAGGTGTGAATAAAGAGCATTCTACCTGGGGAAGCCGGCTAAGGATATAGTAATTCTGAACTTCTTGCACCTCTATGGACCCCAGACCACCTGATATTAGAAGCAAGTCAGTTTGTTGCCCTGCTTTTTTTGTCCCAGGACTCTCTGATACTTCGGTGATTGTATGAAGTTCCTAGCCACTTTGAATATGGAAATACACACCAAAAAAATGCCTTTCTGGGAAGATGGAGGAAAAGTTGGCCATGAGAAAAGAATATGAAAAGGAAGACAAAGAATGGGGGTGGGAGGAGGGGGAAAACCAATTTTGCATGTAGAGGAAAGAAGTAACAAGTCAGTGGAAGTGACTAAGGGCCTCTTGATGCTTCAATCTATCATAAAGAAGGGACAACTGATCGAGGAAAACAGAGAGATCATCTGCTGGGAATGTGTACCAAGAGAGTGGATTTGATAGCTAAAAAGCTAAGTTGTTCCTGCAGCTGTTAGCATCTGTTTCTTTGGGCTAGCCCAGTTCCATCAGTCAGGGGATTCACACAAAAAGGGCCATTTAGCATATACCTTGAATTCTAAGGAGCTCAGTCCTGAGCTTTTGGGTTCATTCTACAAGTGCAGGTGGTCCTGACCCTGGGATCATCACCACAGGTGGAGGCACAAAGTTATGCTCAGCGTGGCAAGAGGCAAGCCAGGCTGGGCAGGATCCCAGTACAATAATGGCCCGGGGAGCACTTACATGGGACAGACACTGGACTCGGAATGCCTTCCCTGAATTTTCTAATTAAAAAACTCAGACAGTCACTGATGATCGTGGAGAGCACTTTTCCAGGAGGACAGTGGGAGCCAGATCCATAGGGGATAAAGGAGTGAGAAGGTGAAGAGGAGTTGGTGGTAGCAGATCTGGGCCATTTTTTCAAGTGTGCTGATGACGGGAGCAGGGAGATAAGTTGGCAATTTAAAAGGGGAGAAGAATGTTCTTTTTTATTTTTTTCATTTTATTAAATGTGAGTATGACTGTATTGGAGATAGGGTCTTTAAGGGGTAATTAAATTTAAAACTAAGTCATATGAGTAGGCCCTAATCCAATGCAGCTGATGTCCTTATAAGAAGAAAAGATTAGGATACAGACACATACACGGAAATGGCTATATGAGGACACAGTGAGAAGGTGGCCATCTGCAAGCCAAAGAGAGATGACTTTGAAGAAACTGACCCTGCCAACACCTTGATCTTGGACTTCCAGCCTGCAGAACTGTGAGGAAATATACTCGTGTTGTTTAAGGCACCTGGTTTGTGGCCTAGCAAACAAATATGGAAAGGAACTGAAGGCCTCGGAAGTTCAGGAGAGACTTCCAGTAGCCAATGTTGGGACTATCATAGAGAGCTAGGACCAGGGTAGAATAATTGCTGAGGAGAGATTTGTATGCAAATGTACTCAAACACAGTGAATGTAAATTGGACCCACACAGTCTGACTCTTGTGTAAGTCAGTATGTGTGTACTTATAAATACATGAGTATATACCAAGGGTTTATACATCCTCCATTTGGAAAGATGGGACATGAAGTTGACTGATTTAAGAACTTGGGTGATTTCTTTATCAGTTCGGGCTGCTATAACAAAAATGCTGTTGACTGGGTGGCTTACACATTTATTGATCACAGTTCAGAGGCTAGGAAGTCCAAGATCAAGGTACAGACAGATCTGATATCTTCCTGGCTTTTAGACAACCACCTTCTTGCTGTATCCTAACATGGCAGACAGAGAGAGAGAGAGAGAGAGAGACAGAGAGAGGGCGAGAAGAGAGGAAGCTAGCTATTTCGTGTGTCTTCGTATAAGGGCATTAATTCCATGAGTGAGGATGCCATCTTCATGACTTAACTACTTCCCCTACCCCCTAATCATCAGACTGGAGTTTCAGACATCAACATATAAATTTTGGGGAGACACACACATCCAGTTTATAACTGGTGGTAATCTATACATACATTGTTAGGCAATTAGACCAAACGCTCTGAAAAGTATTACACAGTCCTTAAAACCCAAGCTCAAAGGCAAGACAAGTGGGGGGACTTAATATCTCTTCCCTCCCCCTGCTCCCAGCCAGAGTCCTTCTAGTCTGTTCTGTTTCTACCAACTTCATAGTCACCCTTTCTTTGGTAAAAGCAAATCTTCAGATAAAGCCACTGCATAATAATACAAAAATGTGAAGAGTCTTTGTTTCTACTGGTGAGATTTTGGAGGACTTTGTGGCTTAGAGGGCAACGAGAGAGCAGTAATCAGAGGAGAGAAATAAGAGGGTGGTGTTTTCTCTCTCACTTCTCTGCCCTGCCCCACTGTCGCCCTAATTCCTTAGCCTCCAAGGTTGCTTTGGGGTATTTCCTCTCCCTCTGGCGGCCCTTCTGAGATAAGCACAGGGTGATAGCTGGAGCCTTCTCCAGGCTAGCTTTAAGTGTAGGGATGGGTCATGGAGCAACCACAGAGGCCTGGACTTTCCTTATGAGTACAGAGTTTGTGTAGTGTCAACATCTCCAATAAAAAGGAAATTAAGTTTACTAAATGTGATCTTGGGGAGGGTCTTTTAAAGTATTTTTTAGTACATACCTATTTTATACATAGGCTTTGCCAAATCTCATATTCTGGTATTTTGTTCATCAACTTTGGTGAACATGTTGTAAAAGTGGCACATTTACATTTATGAATGTGGTCCTGCCTCCTTTTCCTACCTCCCAAATAACCCCCACAGCAACTAAGAAGAGTCCTCCTCTGGATAGATGCTTCTTTAGGTGAAGTATCACCTTTACAGGCTTTTTACAGAAGTCTGCCTTCTCCCTTCCTATTGCCTTCCCCCAACTCTTCTGTCCGTGTTATGGTTTGGGGGTTTCCTGAGATTTTATTATTCTGGTGCAAGTCTCTCCAGGGAGGGACTGGAATCTTGCTTGAAGGCCGAGGTCTGTCTTCATGCTACTAACCTGAGACAAGTGTATTCTCAGCGTGAAAAATGCACCTAGATAGGTAGGAAAGGGGCACTTCAGAGGCTAGATGCATAAGTGGTGCTCCTGGATGGGGCTTTAAAGGTGACAGCTGTGGGAGACAGAGGCAAGAGGATTGCTTGAGCCTAGGGTTTGAGACCAGTCTGGGCAACTTGGTGAGACCTTGTCTCTACAATAAATCAAAAAATTAACCGGGCGTGGTGGAACACGCCTGTAGTTCCAGCTACTTGGAAGGTTGAGGCAGAAGGACTGCCTGAGCCCAGCAGGTTGAGGCTGCAGTGGCCGTGAGCATGCCACTGCACTCCAGCCTGGGAGACAGTGAGACTCTGAATCAATAATAATAATAATAATAATAATAATAGGCAAAACTGACAGCTGGAGGCATCCTGGAGCTAGGGAGGGGGAAATTCAGGATAGATCTCTTTTTCCTGAGATCCTCCAGGGATGGCTGGTTGCCTAGAAACTGCATGTGCTCTGTGGCTATTTGCCTTTTGTTATGTTCTAGCCATTAGCGTAAAGCATTTCTAATCTTATCTCTGCTATGCCTTCGAGAATAACAGAAAGGGATTTGGTCTGTACATGGGTGTGAGTGTTGAAAGAACAGCACTCCCCTCCCTGCCTGTGATGATAGCAGGGATCAATCAGCAAGGGTCCCCAGAGAATGTGAAGCTTAGAGGAGTGTGTCAAGCAGTATGGTCCAAACATTGTCCTTCAAGTGCTAATCTTGGGGATTGTCTTTTTTTCTTATGAGAAGTAGTGCTTTCTTACTGAGGAATAACACACATAATCCCTAACACTAAGTATGAGATCATTTCTCAGAAATAGCAAGGGGAGCTGGACCCACAAGTATGAGAGTCCTGGGCTCATTTCGCTGTTCCGACAGTAGAGGCGGCAGTGGTCAACCTTGCCAGTGTTTCATTGGTGCTGAATGCCTTCCAGTGGGGACTTCACGTTGCTGGGACCAGACGTCTCAGCGGATCTGCTCCTAGGGAGCTGAATGGCCCTGTTAGGAAGATCCTTTCCAGCCTGTGTTTGGATATCCCAGCAGATACACGGTTCTTGACTTCTCCTGCACTGGTCTCACTTGGTGCACGTTATGCCAGGGTACTCACCAGGGAGGTGAATTACAGAGGGAGGGAAATTGTCCCCACTGGAGGAGGAGAACAGCAACTTACAACACCAGGACCCGTTGACCAAGAGGCTAATTCTTTCTCTAGAATCTGGAAAATGTAATGCATGGGACCATGTTGCCTGTGAAGGAAAACGGAAACAGGAAAATGGGATTTCTAGGGCTCTGAAGAGTGATTTCTAAACATATAGCTATAGAGTTGAAAAGTAAGCACAGATCATTTCAAGCAGGTGATTTTTTTCATGCCCTAAAAAAAAAAAAATGTCCTGTGGAATCAGCTCCTCCTAATCTGTCATAATCTACAACTCAGGCATGGGTGTCCTGTGACAACTTGAGTGGATTTTGAGGACAGTGCTTTTTTCACTGAAAGAAAAACTCTTTCAAATGGACTCTGGGTTAAAAAGCAACAGCTTCTCTCTCTCTCTCTCTCTCTCTCTCTCATCTCTCATCTCTCATCTCTCTATCATATATCATCTATCTATTTATGTCTACTATGTATCTATCTGTCTTTCTATCTTTTCATCTATCTATCTTTCTATCAATTAATCATATATCTATCTATTATCTATCTACCTATCTCTAGGCTTTTTTTTTTTATTTTTTGAAGAAACTTCAGGGTCTATATGAAAGTACTGGTTATTATTCTTTGTGCCTATTGATTCAGGACTCTTGGTACCCTTCGCTCAGTGAAGCTGAGAATACTGAGTTGATATAGATGAAGTTCTGGTGTAAAATAATTATTTCTTCACAGAACTTCAATTAAGTGGCATCTTCTAGAACCTGAAATTCAGATGATTTCATAAAATGGACCCCAAAATAAGAAAAAAACAGCTTCTTTTCACATGGTATTGTCCAAGGAGCCATGGAGGTGGGTGTGGGTTGGGGTTGTCAGCCAGTTCCTACAAGAAGAAGGCTGAATACTCAGGCTGGATAATTGAGGACAGTTAATGAAGGGGCAATTGACAAGGATGTGGGCAGGGTTTAGGGAAAACAACAAAGGATAGTGCAGAATCTTAGGTTAGTGGTAGCTACAAGCATTATTAGGGGCAAGAGGAAGTTGCTACCCTGAGAGCCAGAGAGAAAACTGGACCACCTGACAGGAAATATGGCCTTTGGTAGAGGGATGTACCTTATCCCTGATGACCTTTGGGAAGGAAGTCAGAGAAATAAATACCCTAAATTTAGTCTCTCTCCTGCCAGTGCCTCTCATTGTCCACACCCAACTGGAAGCAAGAAGCCAAGGGAACCCATAAAGAGCTACCTACCAAAGCCCAGAGAATGGTGGGAAAGAGTGGAGAAGGGATTTGGAGGAACAAACAGAAAACAGTCACAGAAAGATCTGCTGGGTTAGAGCCCAAGGACAGGTATCTGTTAGCTCTTAGCCCGATAATGTGTGTAAAACCCCCTCATCTCCATGCAGTATATAGCATAAGCACTTATTCTCACAGTCTATGGGTTCGCTGATTGTTGCTGGACTTGGCTGGAAGGTTCTGCTGCTGTCCCTGAAGGTTGGGCTGGGTCTGCTTCTCTCCATAGGTCTGTCTTGCTGGGCGGCTTTGCTCTAGGTATGTTCATTCTAGGGCTCAGGCCACAGGGGCAGAGGCTATTCAGGGGAAACTTTTCTCACGGTGATGGCAGATATGTAAGAGGGCAAACCCAACCCCCCTAGTGCTTTTCAAGGCTTTGATTATAAAACACTCATCAATACTGTCCAAAGCAAGTTACATGGCTGAATCTAAGTTAAGGGGCAGGAAAATACACTCCTCTCGTTGAGATGGGGGAACTGCCAGGTTAATGGCGAAGGAGGTGGCTATGGGGATATGTGAAGACTGGAACCAGTAATTTAATCCACCAAAGCACCCAAAGGTGGGCAAGGTAGGAAATCTGTTGTACCGAAGGGGGATAAGTGTGGCAACTGTGGGTGGTGCAAAGGCTGTTTACACTCCACTCCCACCCATATCCATTCTCCCTGTCTCTCATAGTCATAGAATTTTTAGCTTCGCAGATGATTGTATATGCCAGCTAAAGACCTTCCCAGCCTCCCTTGCAATTAGGTGAGGCTATGTGACTAGGCTCTGACTAAAGATATGTGAGTGGAAATGATGGATGCAATTTCTGCCTTAAAGGGAGAAATTTAGTGCTCCATACTTCTCCTTTAAGCCTGCTGCCTAGAATGTGGATATGCTGTTGAGCCCTTTTGGGTCATGCAAATATAGGTGACAGTTAAGGGATGGCAGAGCAATGAGACAGTAGGAGAATGTTCCCTGGGCTGCTTGTGTACCTATAGCTAGGTGTGAGGGAAAGATGCCTGCATCTTATTTAGGCTACTCTTATTGTGGGTCTTTGTTTCAGTAGCCAGATCTCTAAGTAATACAAATTGATACCTAATGAAGAGATGCACACAAAGAGGTATATATATATATATATTTTCAGTGTTGACTGGTCTAAAGGAGCAGAGATATCATAATTTTAGTTTTAAAAAAAATTTTATTGTAAAGATGTAGGGTACAATTCAGGGTTAGGTATACAAACATCCATCTCCAGTATTTTGAAAGGAAGCATTCTCAGTGGTAATTGTCAAAGCAAAGTCTCCCTAATGTTATCAGATCAAGCAAGGCCAGGATTTTTTCTTTTTGTGGGCAGAAGGATGCTGGTAGAACAGGAGAGAGACAAGGGGAGAGTGCTGGCTGCTATTTGTTTGAATACATCTCACACATCTACTAGAAAGTAGAGAGCAGGATTCACACCTGAGGCTGTTTGGTTCCAAAACCATTCACTTGACACTAATTAAATCAGAGGGCTGAGTGAGGACAGTTCCAGCAATTCTAGAATCTGGGGCGGTTTCTCCAAACCAGACCTCTTTGACATCCATGGCAGTGGAAGTCAAGTAGACTCTTGCCTCTTTGCTTATTGAAAGGGAAGGGATTGGTCTAGTGCCTTTATCTAAGATGTACAAATCAGGATTTCTACATCACTCCCTGTCTCTGTTATACAGAGAGGATGTTCTTTGTGGCTTATCTGATTTCTTGTGGCCAGAAGAACAAAATACAATTCACAAAGCCCAGGTAGTCAATAAGGTCATGGTTAAAGCATAAAAGACAGCTTGATAAAGGGAAACTAGGTGTCCATGAGTTCAAATACAGTTGTTGGGAAAATTATTTAGCCAATCTGATCTTCATTTTTTTTGCACAGGGATTGGAAAGAATAAATGTCAAGTTCCTAACACACAGTAGGTGCTATAATAGCTACTCTGGAGTCAGCACTCTGTACTTGTTTATGTTGTGTCTAACCTAGCTCATTTGTTCCATGACCTAAGAATTGATTCTAATTTTATAACTCCCTGAAGCTTTCAGGCAACTATTAGCAGGCATGATTTAGTGGGGTACAGGCAATGAGTGATAATTAGAGCATACAGCAAGCTCTGGCAGTAAATGTTGGAAAACTGGCCAATGGACAGTTCTCCATCTCTGGCCAAGAGGACTAAATGGAGACTCTTTGGTTAAGCCCATTTAATGACCAAAGTTGTTGGAAGAAGCCCCAGCCCTGACAGTGGACTCCTGCCCAAGTTGCATGGTGATCCCTGCTTTGCAAACTCAAGGCTAGTAAGTTATTGGAGGAAGCTGGAGGCTGGGACACAATTCTGGCTATGGAAGGCAGGGCTGGACAGAGTTGGTTCATTCATATACCAGCTCACTGAAAAAATGCAAAACCTCTGAGGAATTAAAGTTGGCTTTCTTAAGTCTGTTTTCTTCTGGCCCTCTGCCCACCCACTAACTTGGGCATGCTACATACTTATTTGAACAAGGGTATGTAGGAGAAGAGGAAGAAGGATGGAGGAGTGGAATGAAATGTTGTCAATATCTGCCTTGTGATTTAGAAATATGATTCCATGCCATTAACGGATTCTTCCCAGGAAAATGGAATTATTGTACAGGGGAAAATTGTAGAAGGACTGAAAAGTTGTTTGTACTTCTAAAACTGTTAAGCATGACAGTAAGAAATAAAATGTCCTACCACACTGCCACCTAGAAAAGGTTCTAAAACTTGTCTCTGACTCAGGGATATTTGGGTAAAGAGAATGAAGGGAATGAATCTGGTTTGCCATTTGATTCTTTTCACTTATATATACACACACACACACATACACAATTATGTGTGTATATGTAAATATATATTATATAATATATGCACCAATTGTTGGTAACATGAATTCCTTTATTTCTCCTGCTTGGTTTCTCTCATCCTTCAGTTCTTTTAAGATTTTATAACTAACCAGCTACATTTACCTTTCTTCTTAATTAAACAATTCTTAGGACTTTCATGTAATCTGCAGATCATCTAATGCAGTGAAGGAGCTTTCCTCTGTATTATCCAGATCACTTTGTGCAGAACTTCTGGCATGGAAGGGGGAGTCGGTTCTACCTTTAGGGTGAGTTTGTTGGGAAAGAATTTGTACTAGAAGTGATGCTTGAGTCTTAAATGAGGTACTTTCCAGGTAAAGAAGGCAGGGAAGGAAAATCCAGGGAGAGTATGAAGAAAGAGGTCAGCAGAAGGTGTATGTGGTGTGGTTTGGCTGTTAGAGTGTATGGTGAGGGAAGTGGGCTGCAGATGGAGGGAAGGATGGCGACAGAGTTGGGAACCAGGTGCCAATGGCCTTGTTGCCCCTGCAGGTATGTCCTGCAGGCAACTGGGATCCTTTGGAAGATTTTGAGCTGGGAGTAAGGGGTAGGATGAACTCAGATTTGGGAATCTAAGAATGGGAAACCTGATCAGATCTGCTTTTTTGAAAGCAACAGTGACAGAAATGTGAGCCATGGGAAAAATCTTCAACTGGAGCCTGTTTCATCACTTCTCAAGCGAGGATAATAGGTTTGCATGAAGATTAGAAGAGATAATGCAGGTAAAAGCAACATACAATACACAAAATAATAAAGTATTATTGTATGACTTTGAGTCATGAGAGTTAACATGCTTACTTTCTCACAAAGACATCAGTCTTGTCATTGGAGGCAAAATACATGTGCTTGATGTTTTTTCCTGATTTATATGGCTGTATACTTATGTTTTTTGTTTGTTTTGTTTTATGGCAGCAGCTAAATCTATACGTCATCTGCCTTAGCTTAAACTAATTGCTACAAATTGGAAGGATGGGTGGGGGCTAGTTGATTGGTCATTGGTCATAAAGGAAAAAAGAGTTTTTGTTCTTGCCTTGTTGTGTGTTCATTCTTTCAAAAGCCATTTAGAAAGAAAAACATATTACATCTTCTCATAGTACATAGCAAATCAGGTGCCTAAAGACCTCATCATATTTTCCAAAGCTCTGTTCTCCAAGAGCATCAGTTATGAGTAGGTGAGTAGGATCTGGTGTATAAGTAGCTAAATATAGATACATGCAGGAAGCATCTTATAATGTATGGTATTCATGAGTTTATTAAATGTGTTATTAAGAAAAACCCTGCTTCTTAAAGAAAATTAGAACATTGTCAAAGCTCAGGTCTGAATCTGGTGTCACTACTCAGTGATGGTATGACCCAGGAACCTCCCCTAACCCCAGCCCCTGTGAAGTGGGGAGTATAATCAGACCTACTTCATAGGATTGTTGGATCAGGTGAGACCATCTGATCGAAGCACTCAGACCAGTGCCTGATAAATAATACTCACTCATTAAATTGTTATTAGGACTGGGAGAAGAACTACTTCAGCTGTGAAAGCTAACACTATGTCTATTCTAATGATGGCATCAGATATTTAACATCAAGTTTCTTCTGAAGACAAATGTTAATTGACAATTGAAAAACAAGAAGAACATGAAAAAGAGGATTGTGTGTTGTCTATAAAGGTTCTTGAGTCTGACAAGGTACTGAAGTCCAGTGCTGCCTTGTGTTGCAGACCTCAGAAACTTAGGTCCAAATAACAGTGGGTAGTCCTGCCAGACTGACCAGGCCATAAGAACAGGACAGCAGGGCATAAAATGCTGAGGAGACGGCCATTCCTGGGCTGTGAAAATGGCAATAATGGGGATCACGGGTAAAGCAGCACAGTCCACACAGTTGCAGGTATGAAAGTCAAACTCTGTCTTTATTCTTTTACTCGGGTTAGGTAGCAGCACCGCCTGGGAAGACCCTCAGGAGGGAGGAGAGGGAATCTGTTGGATAGAAACCTTACCTTTCAGTATCAGTTGTACTTAATGCCTCATTTTAGCCCTTTTCATGTTAGATTTTTCAATGGGAAGTCAAGGAGTAGAAGGCAGATGGGCTCAGAGGAAAGTTTCTTTATAAGAATTCAACAAAGTGGCCAAAACTTTATTCTTACATTTCATCATGCATGTGCCTGGGAATTATGTTTTCGGAATTCAACTTAAGAAAACAAATTTTCCAAGTATCATGTGGCTAGTTCTTATCTTTTTGGCATCTCTGTCTTTGGCTGATGTGATGTCACACTTTCCTGACAGTTAATATCAGCTCTGGTACCAAGTATAGTCATATCTCAGCCATAAAACAGGGCCTTCTAGATAGCCAGATTCAGGTGCTCTGCCCTTCCCAACAGATGCCTCTCCATCCCACCTCACCCCACCCCAACCCTGCCTCCTGACTCCACCAAAACAAACTAAAAGCACATCCTGAGTTGACCACTTCCTCTGGGTCTGACCAGGCACACAGGAAGAGTGTTGGCTGGTGATGGATTCAAGGCACAGCCCACTTCACTGAGTCACAGATGTGCTCAGGCTTGATTGATGCTCACAGAATCTGCAAGGATATTTCTAGACATTCCATGTGACTGACTCCTCTGAGGAAATGACACATTAAAAAATATATATATATATACATGTATATTTAATTATTTTTAAAAACCACAACTGAAAAAAATTATTTGCCACTGGGTAGAAGTAAATCTGACAAGAAATCCTATGAGTTTTTATTAGTATCACTGTTGTTTTCTTTGGCTCCATGTATTATACTGGTAAAATGACAAAAAAAAAAAAAAAGAAAAATAATTGTAAAAGGCAAATATTTTGTACAAAAATACAAAGTTTTAAAAGCTCTTTAAGTATATTTCATATTATTACTAAGAGTTGGCCTATATATCTTTATGTCTGCATATTTTTCCTACATTTGGGATTTTAGAAACGTAAGGTACTGTTTACACAGTATGTGCTTAAGTTCTTCCTACAGCTCAACAACCCATGATAACCTTTTTCTGATTGGAGCATTTCATACTTTGGAAGATATAATTTGTATAATTGTACGGTTACTGGCTGAGAAAAATCTATGTGATGCAGTCCATGTGCACACTGAAAATCAGCATATCACACTGGGGGAACATTTTAGTTCCCAAGTCCTTGGATAACAGCGGATAGTAAAAAACACTAGCTGTCAATTTTTTTCAGTAATTGGTTTTCAGTGCTTTCCCTTCACCCCAATCTGGTGAGAAGGTGATGCAATCAGAAAGAAATATCCTTTGCCCTTGAGAGTCGTCTGAAAACGTGTTCATGTGATTCCATCACAGTTCATTATAATGCGGATGATAGCACTAAAAGAGAAAAATAGGAATGGGTATTAGTTCATGTACAATTCAAAAAAGGAACATATATTTTTAAAGGAGATATTCTAAAATATATCCTTCAACAATGCTTATTTTTTTCAAAGAAATGTCTAGAAGTCCTTATTCAGATTAAGTAAAAGCGAAATTTCATTTTGAAGGAGCCTAGTGTGCAGAAGCCTAGTCCCTACTCAAATCCCAAATAGCTAAATACAGCAAACAAATGACAAATCCCGATTACTTGTCACTATCCATTGTAATCTCTTGTTTAGATATCTGTGTTTCTCCCCCTCAGCTGACCCAGTGAGTTCCTTATGTGTGTTGAGATTCCTAGCACTTGGGCCAATGCCTGACACATCAAAGGTACTCAATAATTGTTTCTGAAATGAGTATCTGGATAGTTTGTGCCTCAGTTACTGCCAAAAATAACAAACTAGATTTGTTTTGTTTACCACCAACTTTTAAAATAGCAATTTTATTGAAATATAGTTTTATTGAAACATAATTCACCCATTTAAAGTATATAATTCAGTAGTCTTTAGTGTATTCACTAAGTTGTACAATTTGGAATGATCTAATCTAATTTTAGAACAACTAATTTTAGAACATTTCATTCCCCTAAAGAGAAACCCCATACCCACTAGCATTCAAGTCTCATTCCAAGAAAAGGTTTAGGTATTTAACTAATGCTTTAGATGATTATCTTTTGAAGTCAAGATAATCTCCAAAGGCCAATTTGGCTTATGAGCTTGTAAGGAGCACAGACTATATCCTTTCATTATCTAGCACAGCATCAGGCCTATAGTAGATGCTCAATAAATACACGTGACTTGAAAGCTTGGCCACCCAAATTAGGTACATATGGATGGCCACGAAAAAGATATAACAGTGGTGCCCTATCTTAAAGAACAATTAACTGAAAATAGTCTAAGATATTGACCTGGGTCAGTTAGTTTAGCATTTATTGAGTACTTCCTACATGTGAGGCAAATTTATTATTTTTTAGTTTTTATTTATTAATTTTTTTGAAGACAGCAATATTACTCTTTGTTGAAACTTAACAGCATTATCCCTATTATTAGGAATAATATAATATGATCTCTTTATGTTTTATAATGATTATGTATACATGAACACATATATAAAAATGCAGACACTGGTAACTAAGCAATTTTGAAATAAATCCATAGACTAAGACACAGCATGCTTAAATCATTTAACTTCTCATTTATACCAGAACAAATTTTCATTAAGTATACTAGTGATTTTCAAATGATGTAATAAAATTTGATTGCCGTATTTTATTATTTCACTAAATTACACTGAAGAAAAAAGAAGTCAGCTGCTTCATCTATTTTAATAGCATGTTCTGGATCATATTATAAAAATACAAGTATAGAAACTTAAAAGATCATACATTTCCCATATGAAGACACCATGTAGTCTGTGTCATTGGTGTGATGTGCAAAACATTTTAACTCTGCAAACATTAGAAGTTTGAAAAAGCACAGGAAAAGGTTTATTCTATAACAATACTGGAGTACTTCTACACAAGGCCTCTTAGTGATGTCAGTCAATTGGAGGTGGAAGTTTATCAATGAATTACTTGCCACCCATCATTTCCTGTTGATGTGAACTGTGCATCATGCCTTCCTAGGTTTCAAAGATTACATTGGCTGGATTTACCAATGTTTTTTGTTTTTCAACAGTAAGAGAACCAACTGTCCAGTGAACAAAAGGGTTGCAATCTCCATGGCACCGGAGAATAGAAATATCTCTATTAGCACCACTGATAGGACCCTGCAGCAATGAAGCCCGAAAGGAAGTCAGCAGCTGAGTGCAGTACCACAGCCAGTTTCTGCTGCAGGGTGAGAGCAGTCTATAAAGATAAAGCTCCTCCATGAGAGAATCTTCCCAAAATAATTGTTAGAAGAAATGTCATTCTTCACCTCTTGATCAACCAAAGCTTTTATACTTTCTGCTGCCTGTTAAATTCTAGGTTCATCCTCCTGTCCATCTGGTGAAAGCCCAATAATATCAAAACCAAGAAGGCATAGCCATGTTCACATTTAATGTAACAGGTGTAACAGGTGCATGCAGGCAGATATTTATTATTATGGGAACTTCTGATACCTGCAAAGTCTTCTGCCCATTCATGCTAAGTATATCCTAATCCATGAAGGAAAATCATCGCAGCGGTGGCCTTCCGGGAGGTGGCCACAAGGGTGGGCAGCAGAGCAAACATGTTACTGCTGCATATATGCCGGCTCAGCAAACCGCCCAAGTGGGACGGAGAGGGGTGCCAGGAAGCAGAGCAGGGGTATGTGATGTGATCAAGTCCCAGCTGGCCCCACCGGATGCCTATTAAATTACTGAAATCTTAACAACAACCCCATGAAGAAGATAATATTATTATTCCTCTGAGGTTAATAACCTGCCCAGCTAGTGAGCTGCCGAACCAGGACTGGAACCTAATTGTAGAGTCTGCATTCAGGGACCTTGTACTAACCACCTCTCACCCTTTAATAGAACATTAGCTTTGCAGCTCCTTCCTAAACACCATCTACTGCTTACCTGTCTCCCTGTCTTTTTCACAAATGAAGCTATTGACATCTTCACACTGGAAGTCATTCCACTGTCCCGCATAAATCAACCCAGCGCAATCTTCTCCTGGCCCGTGGCCATGACCCCAGTTATCTGGCTGCCCAGCTTTCCAGTTTCTTTTAACAAAGTAAAAATTGAGAGTTATTTGCAGTTTTTCATGACTCAAGAGCAGCAGGGAAATATAGTAAACAAAACTGAAGCACATCATTTGTCCAGAAACGAAAATGCATTGTTTTAAAAGCAGTACATGCTCTCATTCAGAATAAGCAGCAGCTGTTTACAGAGTAACGGGTAACATGACACAACCACCCCTGCAGGTTTATAATCTTTTGCACAATTAAACCAACTCATTGAACTTCTTCATCACAATGCTGGAGGAATGAATCGTTCTTTGACAGTTAAGTGAATGACTTTCTAATGTGTACTGGAATGCTGACTTCTGGGCATGTGTGTATCTGTATGTGTGAATATGTATGTGATATGAGGACACGCACGCTCTTGTGAGAACCCAGAGGGATTCTTGTGCATTTCTATATCTTGCCTCTAACAAGTCAAAGAGTCAGGAAGAGAAAGTGAGAGGTCCTTGATGTATATTGACAGGAACCTACAATTACAAACAACTGGTTATGGTTGTCTGGCTTTGTTGTAGATGATTGATCACTTTAGAAAGAAATAGTAATTTAATCTTACTGAAAGTGACTCATACATTTCACTGCCTTTTTTGGGAGAGAGATTCTTAAAAACAAATTTTCTTTAGGATGAGTTCACTTGGGGCTTGTTAACCTGGATACCACTGCTCAAAACAGCACTTTGTCAGGGATAACAGTTCTTGATGCCATTTCCACGAATAAATTAAAGGTGCTTCCAGACTCAATTCTTGAAGGCAAAATCTTGTCTAAGAAGCAGGTTCATGCACATAAGCTTGTGGTTACTGCTTGAGAGGACAAGCTTGCTTCCTGTGGAGGGTCTGAAAATCTGCAGCAGAAGACGCTTCTCATAAACAATGACTCATTACTCCATCCGCCATAGGGTGTCCTTGGGTCACCCGAGGAGTCAATTTTACCCTACATCTTTTGACAATAAGGCCAGCAAAACCAGATGGCAGTAGGAAAGGACTGCTGAAGTTTATTGTCAAAGGGTGGAGAAGTGAGGCAGAATTGAACCCCACACCAAATTTGGGTTTTTAAAAAAAATGAATATAAATTGAGTGATCTCAATTAAATAAATCTAATGATAAAAACATAATTTAGAGGAAATTATCTAAATTGATGAGAGTAAAAATGGGATATTTAGAAAGGAGAGTTAGAAAATATTCATTCACTCATCTATTTATTCACTTACTCCTTCACTCACTCATAAGATATCCACAGAGCCCTACTATGTGCCAGGTATCATCTAGATAATGGCACCACAGTGGTGCAGAGAGAAGACAAAGTCCCAGCTCTCATGAAAAGTATGTAATAAACAAGACACATATGAATTCAAAATCTCAGCCTTTTATAGTGATGCCAAATAAGACGAGGCTGGAAGGAAGAACAGTTTACTTTCATGCATGCTATTTTGTGTATTTCTGTCCACCTTGGGAGACTCCTCTGGAAATGTCAACGATGCCTGACCCGTTTGATCTACGGTAAATGTTCTAGGAACCCATCAGCATCAGTGTACCAGCTAGTGCTGTTGTGAGAGGTTGCGTTAGGCTTCAGGGAATTTTTTTTGGAAAATTCTTCAATGCATTTGCTCATTTTATGATGGGTGATTTACGAGCACACCTGCCCACACTGTAATGACTGTTCAGCAGTTTTTGACCAAAAATGGCATGATCCCCATTCCCCACCCTCCCAATTCACCCAATCTCACCCCAACTGACTTTTTTTGTTTGTTTTCCCAGATTAAAAAAAGTCCTCAAAAGGAAATGTTTTGCTGATGTGGAAGAGGTGAAACAAAAAAATGACAGAAGCGCTAAAAGGCATCCAAATTGACAAGTTCAAAAACTGTTTTGAGCAGTGAAATAAGTGTCTCAATATGTGTACTGCATCAAATGGAGAGTACTTTGAAGGTGACTGAAGTTTAAACATGTAAGGATAAATTCACAATTTTTTATAAGTAAATTCCAGTTTTGGAGGTTCCCCCTCATAGTGGATGTACATTGTGTTCATTTATGCCAGTAATATGAAGAGGTTTAATTCTAATTTTGTTTATAGAATTTATGATCCATGATTCTTGAACGTGTATAATGATGGGACATTTGATATTCTTGCTATCTCAGTTTATTGAGAAATTGTATAAATATGACTTCTTTGGGATTAGAAGATCCACTTACATTTTCCTCTTGCATTTCCTTTTAAGTCCTTTTAAGTTAAGTAAATAAAAGGGACTTATGGACTAGTGAGAAAGATAATCAAGTGATAAGAAAGGAGATAATCTTTATCATCTTTCTCCATTTGTTTTTCTAGATCACCAGAATTCTTCATATACAGTGCTCAAAGCTTTCCTTAGGATTAAAAGCAGAATGCAGCCTGTGGCCCTGAGTGGAAGTGACTGGGGTGGGTTAGTGTGGATGAGAGGTGGGCAGCCTGGAGACAGGCTGCAGGGGAAATTTGTCTTGTAGACCAATTACCCAGAGTCTCAAAGCACCTCCTAGGACTAAAAGCTAAAATGGCATGGAGTGGCAAAACCCCTCAGTATGCATGCTTTTATAATAAAATGGAATAGAACATGGCAGATAAAGAATGTATATATTTTGGAGAAGAATGTCAACTTAAAAAGCACCTTAACCTCATTCACAGGTTGATTCTAGAAAGAAGAATGGCTAATGCCTGGGCTGAAAATTCCTGCATCCCATATTTTAGTACACACGTGACAAAGGTGATTAGGTAGCAACATATACATGTACTTGGACATCACACTCTTAAGTACACCAGGGACCTTCAAATGAGTGGACTGTCTGCTTCAGTGAGCTGGAAATACACACAAGCATGTCAGTCAGTAGGTGTGGGGCCCCCAGGATTTGGGTTTCACCCTAATGGATGCAGAACACATACTCTCAATCCTGAGACTAGCTCCTGCCAACCTCACAACTTAGTATTCTCACATCAACCACGTGATTGAGTGAAGCTTCAAGGCCAAGAAACTTCTGGGAAGGATCTGGCTCAAAACGGGAAAATCTTAGTAGTGAGAAGTGGTTTTTTTTGCAGTAAACTTTTTTCCTGCTACAAGGGTCTCTATTATGGAAGATTCCTCTCTTGTGGCCTGAGACCTAAGTGTGAACCAGCATGGGTTATTACTGAATTGGAGGATGCTGAAGGTTCTTTTTCAGTCCCTTCCATTTTACAGTTCTATACTCTAAAAACACAATGTGTAATATTATATGGAGCAATCTTCATGAACCGAAAGGCACCCAGGTTTTATCTTTGTGATGTCAAGATGAAAGCTATTACTTGACAGTATATACCCAACAAATGATGCCCTGTGGGTAAAAGAACAGAGGAGGCTCAAGTGTGATTGGGGAAATTCTCGGAAAATATGATGAGCTAAGGTGGGCAAGAGAAGTCTTAGAGTTCTGCTCTGAGCAGCTGGGCAGAGCCCGCATCCCATGTGTGTCTGATTCCCTCAGTCCTAATGACAATCTGCCAAGTGACACACCCACATTTATTCCCTCAAGAGTAGAAAGATCAGTTTTGACGTGCTCCTGGTTTCACAGATCCTCTCTATTGTTCATCTGTTTTCTATTCCATTGTTTTCCAGTCTTTATTATTTCCTTCCTTCTCCTTGCTTAGGGCTTAATTTGTTTTTCTTTTTCTACCCTGGTAAAGTGGTAAAGATCATTGATTTTCAACCTTTAAAAAAATGTTTCTAATATATGCATTTTAAAGTTCTAAATGTCCCTCTTAAACATGAGTTTAGGCATTCCACACATTTTGACACATTTTCATGTTTTATAAAAGGATCAAAGATTTCCTTTGATCTATGGGTTATTTAGAAGTGTGTCGATTAATTTTCAAATAATTGGGATTTTACAGATATCTTTCTGTTGTCATTTTTTAATTTAATTGTTTTGGTCAGAGGACAAATAAATATAATTCCAGTTCTTTTACACTTATTAAGACTTATTTTATGACCTTGCATATAGTTTATCTTGGTGAAGTTGCCATATGCACCTGAAAAGAATGTGTATTTGCAGCTGTTGGGTGGAATTTACCATAAATATCAATTAAGTCAAGTTAGTTGATAGCATCGTCTATATACCTACTGAATTTTCTATCTACTTGTTCTATCAATAACTGAGAGAGGAATGTTGAAATCTCCTTTGAAGTTCTGCTCTTCACCAATCCACATTTAGAGATGATGTATCCTCTGGATTGTGATGTGATCCTAGAAACCAGCCTTTTTTACAAGGAGCCCAATTACAAACTCTCACTCAAACTGCTGCCCTACTCTTTAGAAAAGATCCTGCAAGCCAGCATGGTGGCTGGCTCACGGCAGATACTCCAGGATAATTCACCAAATGTTATAGGACTGTGGGCGAATGAACCCCAATCTTCAGTCACGGGGTGGGTGCTGGCCAAGAAATGAGGTTGTCACAGGACCTAATGAAATGAGAAGAATAAGGACAGTATGTGTGTGTGTGTATGTGTGTGTGTGTGTAAATGTGAGATGGCCAACTGTCTCTTCTTAGAAAGGATTTTAAGTTTTTTGGTTTGTTTGTTTATATGTTTTTAATGCTGAGATTTGCTGATTTTTTAAAAACCTTGTCCTAACTGGCAGATAAAATCTTGGCAATCTATCTTGGCCCTCTAGTCTTTCTTTTTGAAATTGTAGCATTATAATTGTTCAAGGTCACCTTATGAGTGAGAACATATGGAACTCAGTTCTTTGTTTCTGTGATAAATCACTGAGTATGATTGATTCCAAATCCATCCAAGTTGCTGCAAAGTCCATATATTTGTCATTCTTTATGGCTACATAATATTCCATTGTGTATATGTACCACATTTTGTTTATCCAGTCCAGTTTCGATGGGCAACATGGTTGGTTCCATGTTTTTGCTATTGTGAATAAAGCTGCAACAAACATACGTGTGCAGGTACCTTTTTTGTAGAATAATTTGGGTTTCTCCAGGTATATTCCCAATAGGGGAATTGCTGGGTCATATGGAAGGTCAATTTCTAGTTCTTTCAGAAATCACAGTAGTGGAAAACTGACGGGGGGGTTGGGGTGGGACTGACAGTTGAGGAAAACTGCTAGGGGAGGGAGGGGCATACCTCATCAGCAAGGGTACCTGCCTGATCAATGTTTATATACCTAACCCTGAATTGTACCCCACATATTTATAATAAATAAATTAATTTAAAAAAAGAAAAGAAAATCATAAAATACTAAATTGCATTCAATAAAAATTCAGAAAAAAAAATTGTATTGGTGTGTGGACCCAAAACACCTGGGGGCCTACCCCAGGCATCATCCTAGGCCATCACAGATGGCATCTCATACCATCCTTTTCCCCACCTGGTCCTGTCCTGCTTCAGGGCAGAAATAGCCCTAAGACTCAGTGAATCAGGTTGCAAGTTTTATGGGACATAAGCCTGAGTTCAGCCTGTGTGTACCCTCAGCCTTTGGCTCCTATTCCATGCCACTGTTGCTTTTTGTCTATTTGTTCCAGCACCGTGTTTCTCAACTAGGTCTCAGCATGAAAAACAGGGTGAGGCCAAGAGGCAGAGGAGACTGCCTTTTATCTCTTGTCTATTTCCTCTGTAACAGTAACCACAAAACCCTTGAACAATTTCAAAAGAGCTGTGTGTGTGTTGGAGAAAAAGGATAAAAGGAAAGCTGTGGCACTTAATTCTTCTGTAGCCTGGGCAAGGCATAGGATGGTGCCAGGTTTATCGTCTTCTATTTTTTGGGAGAGTTTAAGAGGGATTGGTATTAGATCCTCTTTGAATGTTTGGTAGAATTAGGCTGTGAAACCATTTGGTTCTGAGCTTTTTCTTTTTGGGAGGTTTTTGATTACTACTTCAATCTCCTTTTGTGTTATTGGTCTTTTTTTTTCCTTTTTCTCTTCTTTTCTTTTCCCTTCCTTCCTTCCTTCCTTCCTTTCTTTTAGAGACAGGGTCTTGCCTCTATTGCTTAGACTGGTATTGAACTCCCAGCCTCAAGCAATCTTCTTAACTTAGCCTCAACTTTCGATTTCTTCTTGATTCAGTGTTGGTAGGTTGTACATTTCTAGGAATTCATCCATTCTTCTAGGTTATCCAATGTGTTGGCATACAATTGCTCATTATAGTCTCTTACAATCACCAGGTCCAAAAATCATTGTTAGTGGCAGGAGCAAGGGAGGTAGATGGGCCAATGCTTAGAGGCCACAGACACAAAGAAAAAGACAGTAAAAGTGAGTCTGAATAGAAGCAGAAGTAATTGAGGGTGGTTTATATTAGTGGGATACCCCTTAGGGCCTAAAGCCCAGTCCCCATTCCCAGGCCATGGTAGAGAATATTTTTCTTGTCTTCTTCACAAACCTGTTGCGAGATGTGAGATACTGTGTGTGACATCCCAATAAAGATATTATAAAATATATACATTCTAGGCAGTGTTTTTCTATAATCACTGACTAATTTGATAATATTCATGACAATAATAGTAATAATAATACCAATACTAGCAGGGAATAGTCCTCAAGCAGTTCCCATGTGCCAAGCCTGTACTAAATGCCTTGTATACATATTATTTCATTATCACAATACTGACACAGGCATTCTTGTTAAATTCATTTTATAAAGGGGGAATGGAGGTCTTGCATGGTTGAGTAACTCGCACGAGGTCTTGCAGCTTTGAGAGTTGTAGGGTCAAGGCCCGGAACCCCGATCTTGCTGATTCCAAAGCATGTGCTCCCTCCCTTCCACCCGCACTGGCTCTTTTTCTAGTTTGTGCAATGTTTATTATTATATGTCAAATTAAATTAGCCTTTGGTTATTGAGACCTCATAATATGCCTGCCTAATTTATTCTTGCTTTTAAAATTTGATCCTGGGGATTTTTACGTGCATATGTATTCCTTTGGGTGGAAAACGAGAAGCCCAGCCTATGTGGTGGCTGGGATGCAGAAGCCGCGGTTTTCCGGAGGCTCCAGGGTGGCTGTTGCTGGGGACTGGGTTCCCAGTGAGGTGTCTGGTGACGTCATCCTTCTCAGGTCCCAGGTACCAACACTGGTGCGCTCCTTCCAAATCAAATAATTCTTGTTGGACCCCAGGGAAGAGGAGAAATTTTCACCTTGGGAGAGCTGGCATAGACAGTAATGTTCCAGCTCAATCCGTTCCATACAGGCCAATCCAGTTTTTCTTGGGGGAAGGCTTAAGATTGAATTGCTTTGTGAGTCTAACCCAGACCTTTTGTGCATTTATGGCAGGGAGAAAAGTGGAGAAGATGGATTTTCTGTTTTAACTCCCTCCAACTCCCTTAACAAAAAGATCCTGGTGCTCCTGACTGTCAAAGAAGCAGATTAGTCTTTTTAAAAATAATCTCTGCCTCTTTCTCCATCTCCAGCCCTCCACTGCTCCTGTTTTAGTTGCCAACACTCACAACTATTTAGAGTCTCCGAAGTGCCTCCCTGCTGTGCTGGGCGCTTTCCTTGGCATGCCAGGTGAATTCCCGAGTGCCAGCATGTGCCAGGGCATAGTTTCCTCTCCCCCGGGACAGGCGCAGAGGAGCAGGCAGGGTTTCTGACAGGTTTGCCAGTAGATACCTACTTGCCCTGGGGGTCAGTCTGAAGTTCACCTTAGGAGTAGACCTAAAATCTTCAAATGTTCCATCCCAATGTTTGACCACTTTTTTTTTTTTAAGAGATGGCCTTATTCTGGTTTCCACCTATGACCTCTGATCCTGCTCCTTATGAGAAGAATTTGAAAGTACAAAGCAGTCTGCCTACCCATTTGCACACACACAGGCACACACATGTAGAGACATTTAAAAAACTCTGTCTGGCCTCTCCATCACTTCTGAACTACTGCTACCTCCTCGATTGATACAGGCCTATACCTCAATACCTGGGAGACTATCTTGGACCTGAAACACTTTTGTTTTCTCCTCTACTGGCACCAAACAGCCCAGAGGCTCTGCGGTGGACTCTGTGCCATGCTTGGAAGGTGTTTTCGATGCTGCAATGTTCTTGCGCCTGGTGGCGCCTCAGCGGGGCCTGGCTTCTCTGTCTCCAACAAACTAAAAGTTACTCAGGGGTGTTTGGCCTTGTTTTTAACAAATTCTGCTCCATTTGGTACAACTTGTTGCCTGTTTTCACATCCATTAGAGGCAGAAGTGAAATTCAAATTGGTACAAAATATTCATCTTTAGACCCTTGGGTGGGAATAGGGGAGGAGCTAAAATCCCCCCTTCTGCGCACCAGGATGAAGCTCTGGCGCTTTCTGTGCCCCTAGAAGATCTGGGAAGGTACTACAGAGTGCTTCCCTTCTTTGTTGTTGCTTTTATAGAACTCAGGTCACTTCAGACTTACAGGGAATCTTCAAACCTTTAGGGGAAGGTTTTCCCACAAATGCAACTTTCTTTATGATGCACTTGAACTTCCCGTATGTAAGGGAGTTATACATCTGTAGTTTATAATCACATTTTGCCCAGAAGCCCATCAAGGGCACCCACAGTGTTATCCTGAAGGGAGCTCCCCAGCCCTCAGAAACAAGCCTGGGGTGAAGGCTGAACATGCATCAGGTTGTCTGGGCTCCATTATCCTTTGCCGAAGCATTTAAAGAAAATGCCCTAGCCAGAAGTACAGTGCTATGTGGTTTTATGAGTCTCATTATTTTTTTTTCCCTTAGAAATGAAAAAAAAATACACTCCATGAAAAGAGAAAAGAAAAACGCTACTTGACAGCATATCAACTGTCAACCACAATTTCCCCAGTGGAAATATGCAAACTGGTACCTGGAGCCTTGGTTTGAGAGGAGCGTCTAGGACAAGGTCATTAAGGAGAAGACTGTAGGGAGCTGGACAGGAGGTGAAGACATAGAACAGTGAGAGTCTGATCACCAATCTGAAGTTTCTAAACACTCACTTGTAGTCTGGAGATGTCCCATCCAGCCACTTCCATTCATTTTCCTGCTCTAAGTCCGTGAGGCCAATCCAGTGGCTATCTCTCCCCACCATCTGCTTTTCTATCCATTGCTGAAAAACAAGCCAGTAATGGTACATTACTATTTCTCAGAATAGATGTCCGAGGGACATTTTTTTTTTTTTTAACATTTGGAAGAAAAAGACAGTTTAAAAGAGGGTGTTAGTCAGAATTTGTACACTGCTTTGGCTGTCTGCATTTTTATGAACTTGTTTTGTTTTGCACTTTTATGAGGGATCTGACTTTTTTCCTCTCGCAAGTTTACAAGTGATGTGAAAGTGAAGCTCTTCCTCTAAATCACTCAGGCAACTCAGTGAATTCCCCTTGGCCTCGTTTCCCTCCTACCACCCATCCCTCCCTCCTACGTCCTAGGATAGGAATAGCCATGGTACTACTGAGTTCCTCCTCTGGGCCAGGCCCCATGTGCAGTGTGTGTGTCTTCAAGTCTCTCTAACAACCCAGGTAACACAAATGAGAAGTGGCTGAGTTGGGACCGAGACCAGGTCCGTATATTCTAAAGCCCGGGCGTTTGATCACTCTCCTCCATGTGCTCATTTCAGTCAATTATTACAGGAAACATCTGTTTGCAGGGCTGTGTCTGTTGGAGATAACTTAGGGAAAGGGAGGTCATTGGAATGGTGTGGCACCAAAGATTGTGCTAGACAGGCTTTGGTTTCAGTCTTAGCTCTGCACTTACTGCATACACCTTGTTGGGCCTCAGTTTTCTTATCTATAAAATGAGGATCATAATACCTGTGTTCTAGGGTTGCTGGGAGGTTTAAGGGAGAAAGCAGTCATACAGAACCTGGACACAATAGGGGTCTAATGAATGGCTGCTATCATTATCAAGTGTGGACTTTGTCTCCTTGGCCTTCTTGCTCTTCTTGACCCCTCTTGGGACATGCCCAGTTCCTTGTACCCCACCCCACTCCTATAGTGCTCATGCCTCTGCCTCAGTCTCCACAGGTGACAGGTGGCGGCCCTCAAGCTTCTCATTTGCATTATCATTCTCTGAACAGCCACTGAGAGGAGCCACACATCTCCTGGCCTGATGGGCAGCCTCTTCCAGGTAAAAGTATAAGGATTTAATTCCAATGCCATGCATGCTTCTAGCCACTGGGTAAAGCCCAAATCTCCATAATGTCGCCTCCCGTGTTTATGTGACTAGGAATTCTTGACATCTCTGAATCCCCAACAAGCATGCAATTTCCAGATGCGAACTAGCCTTAAATTATAGTTTCCCTCAACCAAATATACAGCAAACATACCTGTTCCTCTCTCGTGTTTATGAAAACGAGATGTGAAGACTTGTCTTCACAGAAAAGCTTCGCATCCTCAAAAATTTCTTTCTCAATCGAAAAATAGTAACATTTGTCTGTGAAGTTCTTCCAGTGAGGCGGGCAGCCTAGGAATGCAAAAGTTAAAAACACTGGTTAAAAAAAACACAGAAAGTATTCTGCCTTTCTTCAGCTGTGTTTAAGAGGCCAAAGTAAGGGCTTGCCAGGAGCAGCCCAAGCGCCCACCTATGGAGCCTGTGACTGACATTTGTGGACATGCTCAGAGCAAAGACTAGCCCAGAAGAATGGACAGCTGGGCACACAGTAGTCAAAAACCACATAATCTGGAAAATATCAGTGACTGGGTCTGTGTTGTTCTGTATCTGGGTTAGTCTTTACAATGACAGAAATAACAGAAACAACAACAAAAAGCAGGGCAGGCGATGTTCACCATCAGTCTGGAATCATGTGGAACCTATAAATAACTGGATGTGAGAACTCAGAACCCAAAACTGGGCTCATGAATCAACAAAGAGAACCTGAGTCTTGCTGAAAAAAATCAAGTGGAATCAGGGCTGGGACAAATGAGAGAAAAGTAGGCTTGGGTGCTGACCAAAAATTTGAGTTTTGCCGAAGATTTAATTATCAAAAGACTAGAAGGCACCATAACACCACCTTTAAAAAAAAAAAAAAAGTAAAATCTGGGCATCAACCACAAAAAGTTCCATCTGCAAATTGGTGGGGTTAACTGAGGGAGTGGTCTATGGTCAGAGGGTGAATATAAAGTGGGGAAAGGGTGTTCGGGGCCACCAGCCATAGGCTTCCATGAAGGAAATGTGTTTGTCTTCTGAAGACTGACTCCTTCAAATCAACAAGCGCTAGAGAACCTGATGGTGTTTAAAGAGAAACACTTGTGTCCAAGCATGGAGGAATGTTACAGCAGCAGAGGCCATATACTGCCCCTCATGATGCCTTCAATCCCAAATAAAATTGGGGGGGAGGAGTGCATGCTGGGGGTTAGCTCAGTCTTAAGTACACACTGCCTTGTCCCCCCAGAAGAGGGAGGGCCCAGACTTACCATTGGCCTCTGGCACTGGGGTTGGCTCGTTCTGTAGGGCCAGGGGCACCACTGCCCCTGATGGGCCAGGGGGGCCAGGGGGACCCTTGGGGCCTGGCATGCCTGGCACCCCAGGCAAGCCTGGCAGCCCCCGAGGTCCAGGCACCCCAGGCTCCCCAACAGTGCCCTGCAGGCCCTGAAAGCCAGGAGGACCCTGGGGGCCAGGGAGTCCATCTTTGCCAGGCGGGCCTGGAGGGCCTGGGTCCCCACTGGGCCCCTGAGGGCCAGGCTTCCCGGGGGACCCACGGGAGCCTTTGGCACCGGGAGAGCCTTTGGAGCCTTTGCTGCCGCGCTCTCCAGGGGGGCCAACTGGTCCAATTGGGCCCCTCTCTCCAGCGGGGCCAGGTGGACCAGGCTCCCCCTTCTCTCCTTTCTGTCCCTTGCTGCCAGTCGGACCAGGAGATCCCTGGGATCCTCTGTCACCTTTCGGGCCCCTGGGGCCAGGAGGACCTAAAACATAAAAAAATGACATAAACATAAAATCCACTGTGAATAACAATATGTGAAGAATTTATTTTCTTACAAAATCTTCAAATAGAAAACATCTAGCATTCAAAATATATACTTTAGGTAATAATTACCTGTTTATCATACTATTGTTGATTGTTATGGGTTGAATTATATAAGTCCTCCCCCAAATTTATATGTTGAAGTCCTAAAACTCAACACCTCAGAATGTGACTGTACTTGGCAGTAATCAAGTTAAAATGAGGTCATATGGGTGGACCCTAAGCCAATATGACCAGTGTCCTTAAAGAAGGGATTAGGACACAGACACACACAGAGGGAAGATCATGTGAGGACACAGGGAGAAGATGGCCATCTGCAAGCCAAGGAGAGAGGCCTCAGAGGAAACAATCCTGCTGACACCTTGACCTCAGACTTCCTCCCTCCAGAATTGTGAGGAAATACATTTCTGTTGTTTAAGGAACCCAGTCTGTGGTATTTGTTATAACAGTCTGAGCAAACCAATAAAACTGTGTGCGTTCTTTAATAAGTTCACCCTTCCCACTCCAAGCATTTAGAATGTCATCCTAATGGTGCACAGTTTCTTAGCGCCCCATTGATGTCCTTCATACTGACCCTGGCAACTGTGGTCTCCTCATTACTCATGGTGACCTACACTATTAACCAGGGGTTCTTTTAGTCACCTGGGCCTATTTTGTCATCAGCAGATAAGTTGTGCAGGTTGGGATCAGGATTTCCTTTCATTTGTTTCCTCTTTTCATTAATCTAACAAATGCTTATTAATGACCTATTATTATACAACAAGTACCATGTGAAGGTATTGTGGGACACGGGGTTGAATGAGACCAAAAAAGGCCATGAAGTACTGAGAAGAAGCATTAGCCTGTTAATTCTTTCACACCACAACCAAGCCCTGGCCTCTTCCTCTTGGTTGCATCCCATCTTGCATTCCCAATCCTTCTACCAATACTGTGGGGATATTGCTATCCTTAGTGCTGGCCTCACTCACCCATGAACCAGCTCTGAGGATGGGGAGTCTCTGTGGGAAAGCTGGGTGAGGCTTTGCTGCCCACTGTGGACAGTGCCCAAACCCTCTGGGTTGGTTTGTTAGTCTAATAATACAAATATGGAAGGCAGGGTACAGAAAAAAATGTTAGGTGGAACATCTCATTAGCAGGGGTGTGAAGGAAAGCAAATATGTACCTGCTCATCCCCATCATCCCATAAAGAAGCCCATTTAACACGGGATTGTTTTCTTTTCTTTAGTTTCTCAGGGGTAACAGGAACTGCACACATATATTCCACAACTAGGATTTGCATAATGAATGACAATTTTCAAGGTTATTTCGCATACATTATGTCAACTGACCTTGCCTGTGACATATTATTCCTCCATTGCACAAATGAGGACACATAAGGTCAGAAACATCCAGCTACTTGTTCAAGGTTACTTCACTACTAGGAACAGATATACCAAGGAGAATAAGACAAGCTCGATTACAATCCAGTAGTGGAGCTGGGACATGCATTCCGGTCTTCTGATGTTGAAATAAATGTACCTTAGAGTTTCTGAGACCTCACAATTTGACACAATAAGAAGCCCACATTTATTCTTGCTATAGAAGCAGAAAGCCTTTAAAGTTGGAAGGATGGAAGTGCTGGGGTTAGGAAGGATGGGTAGCTGATTTACCTTAAGTTTCTTTATCCCTTCTGCTCCCTGCCCCTCTCCCCCACTGGTCTGAAGACAGAACTGTGAAGCAGTCCTTTCTGCCTCTGTAGGAAGATCTCCCTCTGCCTCTCCCCACCCTAGGGCTTGATGGACGTCACAATACCCCCGTAGTATCTATGGCCCCAAGTCTAACTCATCCATATCTGTTTCCATATTCCATAGCCTTAGCAGAAGCCCAGGCTCTAGACTTGGCTTTCCTTATTTAAGGCAAACCATGATGTTGCTCACAGGTTGGCAGAACCCTCTTCCAAGTCATAACAGAGATTTTGCTAATGACCAGGACTAGCTTAAATACATTCTTTCTAGTGTTATCTACCCCACAAATAGGAGACTTTAGAAGACTTTGGGCTGAAGCACCCTCTACCTGAACTCATCTCAATGACCTCTGACCTCCACCCACAGCTCCTGTTGGTTCTTCCCTATCTTTAGCTCTCTTGGCCTCTGGGTCCTTATTTCTGTCTACTAGTAGTATAGTCCATTTTCTCTGGGATGTTCAGCCAGCACCTCCAGCCTGGCATGTCTGCAACTGACTTCTCGTCTCTTTGCTGTTTATGTTCTCCCTCCATCATCCCTTCTTCCACATTGTCACAGTCTCTCTTCTCTCCATTACCCCATTCATGACCCTTGTGTGGGCTCTCTTCCTCTACCTCTCTCTCTGGCTACTCTGGTAGATTTTCAGTCACCTCTTAACTGATCTTTCTACCCATGATTCCTTTCCATTCATTTCACTCTGTCTCTTGTCTTCCATCAGGTCAGCTCTGAGCTCTACTTGCTCAAGAATATTCAGCCCCCAGCAGGTCAGTCTGGCACCAAGGTCCTTCAAGACCTGGTCTCACATGTGTTTATTCCATCCTCCTCTGTACTTGCACACATCTCTTCTCTTAAGAATTTCTTCTGCTCATACCCTTCTGGGAAATTCCTGTCAGCTTCCCAGGTCACTCCAGATGGAAGTTTTCCCTCCTTCTTTAATCTTTAGTCCTTGTTTGTTCTACTGAAGACCCTCTACTGAGGCTGGCACCTCAGAGGGTATATCTCATAGTCACTACTCAGGGAGTACTTATGAAATATTTGCATATCATTGTTAAAAAGTCTAATCTAGGCCAGGCATGGTGGCTGATGCATGTATTCCCAGTGCTTCGGGAAGCTGAGATGAGAGAATCTCCTGAGGCCAAGAATTCAAAAGCAGCCTGGGCAATACAGTGAGACCCCTTTCTACAAAAAAAAATTTTTTTTTTTTAATTAGCCAGGCATAGTGTCTAATGCCTGTAGTCCTAACTACCTGAGAGGATGGGGGGAGGATCACTTGAGCTCAGGAGTTCAAGGCTGCAGTGGACTATAATTGTGCCACTGCACTTCAGCCTGAGTGACAGAGTGAGACCCTGTCAACAAAATAAAACAAAATATCCAGCACTCCAATGCTAACATTTTGTGTCCCAGGAGTGATCAGAAGAGAGGAACATTTGGGGATGGGTGACCTCTCTGATGCCCCTCATTGTATTCTAAGAGGACTAATCTACCAATCTGGTAGACTGTGGCTCCTATTATGTAAACATTATGAGAATATCTGTCTTTCCTGACCCTGCTGACACACATGAATCGTGGGTCTCCTCAACTGCAATCTGACTTTTTTTCTGTTCAACCTAAGAAGGCTCATTAAATAGACTATACCACTTGGCCAAGAAAGATAAGGTGGACTTTTTGCTGCCAGATCTATGTCCTTTAAAAAAGTAATGCAGTTCCTTTCTGTAGTGGAGAAACAATGCCCTAGAGATGAATCATGAGGAAGATGGTAGTGTATTCACTTACAATGAATGTGGCATTAGAGAAGGTTCTAGTGAAAAAACACAGACAATTGAGGCCCCCAAATTCAAATATTTGTAAAATAACAGCAAAATTAAAAGTAATATTTCTCAACTATTTCTGTTTTATGTTCTATGTTTAACCTTAAGAAATCCAAATAATGAAGACAACATGTTGGATAATTAAAGTGTTTTAGAAATTCTTTAACTTGATTCTCTTAAAAAAATTTTGCCAATAATTAGCGTGTCACCATCCCTCGCATTTGGGATAACTTGGGATAACCTGCCATACTTGCAAGTTACAGAAATGAGTTTACCTATGACAATGAAATAGTAACTGTTCAGGGGTTTGTCTTCCTGTTTTGACAGACTGATTTGCGGGGTTGGGGAGCAGTTATATTTCTTCCAGATCACCTTCCTCTGGTGACAGTGTTCCAAAAACATATAAATCTCTTTTCCTCTCCTGACATGAATCCAAAACCTCCCTTATCTGGGGTGACAGCTTTTCATTCATATTCTTTCTGGTGTAAGGTAGTTTATAGTGTTTAGTTATTTTCCTCTAAATTGAAAGTGGTTGCCAAATGTCCCCAAACCATGCCACAGGTAAGTAGTGACTTATCTGAAGAATGACACCAAATGTGAAACCCACAGACAGCATGAAATTCCAGCAGGTGCTAACTTCCAGATCTTATGAAGGAAGGGGGTAGATATTGGGAGAAGATGTAAGTTTTTTCCCTTTGATAAGATCTAAGATCCTAGTTGTAATGGATTTCCTGGCTGGGATTAGTATAAAAATCAAATTTCCCCAAAGTACTACATCCATCTTAAATAGGTTACCTCTCTCTTAATAAGACAATAAAGCTCAGTGTTCATGGCTGTGACAAACTGACACGCATACTGTGGTCCATGTCTCCCTTCACAACTGTTCCAGCCCTGTACAAACCACCAGAGAGCTGGCACTGTCTGCCCTCAGACACTGTGCATGTACAAATGCATTCTGTGTGTCTCACACATAAGGGGGTCCATATAATGTACTTTGCTCATTAAGACAGGCTAGAAATTTGCTTTTTTAAAAAAATCATTGACAAAAAGAATTAAAAACCATTATAAAAGTCAACCCTGGATCCTTATAAAAAGTAGATTATTAGCTAGGTAAAATGGTTCATGTCCGTCATTCTAGCACTTTGGGAAGTTGAGGCAGGAGGGTTGCTTGATCCCAGGAGTTCAAGAACTGCCTGGGTAACATGGCGAGATCTCATATTCACCAAAATAAAATAAAATAAAATAAAATAAAATAAAATAAAACCTTAAAAAATTAGCCAGGTGTGGTGGCATGCACCTGAAGTCCCAGCTGCTTAAGAGGCTGAGGTGGAAGGATAGTCTGACCCCAGGAGATTAAGGCTACAGAGAGCCATGATGGTGCCACTGTACTCCAGCCAGGGAAATACAGCAAAACTATGACTCAAGGAAAAAAAAAAAAAGAGGGGGATTATTAATACTAGGTACCTTTCTCCTCTAAGACCAGGGATGCTGGTATCGCTTATTGACACCTGGATGATCTCAACCTTTAGGTCTTACTTGAATCTTTTATTGGGCAGCTATTAAAGTAAAAGTAAAATGAAATAAAATATAAGCTACCCTTAGTGCCTTAACAAAAAAAAAATGAAATAAATGACAGAGTATTTATGAGCTTGTGCAGTAACAACTTGAATTCGGAGTCAAGAAAAAAATAAATAAAAGCGCCACATGTGGAGGCCCATGTGATGTCCCATGCAGAAGGACATTTGAGATTTGCTTTCAAACTGGCTGAAATTCTAATTCAATGTCAAGACCAAGTGGGTGGCTCACTGGCTCAGGTTTCTGAAATGCCAGGATACCCATGCGGCTGGTAAAGCTGTCACAAGCTCCAGAAATGCCTGCATACGCATAACTTCAGAACTCTAAGCAGCCCCAGGTTTGTGCTGCCAGTGAAACCTCTACCCCATGGTCCCCAGGTTCCATGGCTTTGGGAGTCTTGAAAACCTGAATTTTCTAAACAAGCAGTTCAAAGAGAACGGAAAGCTTTAAATCACTGTGGTGTTTCTGTTTTGGTAAATGGAACTGCAGGCCTTGAGAAGTGCCCAGCACTGTTTCCTACCCAAGATAAGTTTTAAATGTGTTTTCCAACAAAACTGCTGGTGCTTAACAGAAAGAAAATAAACCACTTTAATTCTTACTGCCATCCAAAATCTTGGAGACTTAATGTTAAGACCCACTGGTGGCAATACTGAAAGTGACACAAGGCATAAAAAACAGTGATACAACTAGACACATTTTTCTTCTCATTTAAAAATCTACTTTGAATGCAATTAATCAAATATTTATTAAACATCTACAATATGAAAAAGTCATTCTGCTTCACTGAGGTGAAAAGGAATGTACACATTAAAATGAGATTAAAAAAAATTTTTTTTAAAGAAATGGGGGTTTCACTGTGTTGCCCACTTCAGCCTTCCAAAGTGCTGACATTATAGGTATGAGCTAATGTACCCGGCCTAAAAAACAATTTAATAGATATTATGTGGCAATCATAACTTGAAGAATAATTTAATTCTTGACTCCAAGTTTGAACAGTTGGCTTTTGGAAAGCCTCAGAAGTTCCTTGTCCACAGAAGAGAGTATATTTAAACCACTGTTTCTCACCAACTAGCCATGGTCTGCTTCTGTGCCTTTTAAAGGCTGCTCTCAAGGATCCCCAAACATGCAGTCTTGTTTGGGGAAGTGTAGCAAGAGGGAGTAGGTTGGTCATGGGAAAAACGGAGGCCTCCTGCCTAAACTTCTTTGCATCTCTCCTGTCCTGTCAGCCTTTCCATACATCTTTCAAAATTCAGCTCAAATGTCAATCCTTTATTGAGGCCTTAACCAACTGCTCTCCTGTAAACAGACTCTGTCACTTCAACCTCCCCAAACATGTTATCTGTTCATGGTAGAAGCACAGGTTTAGGAACTTAGACCAGAGTTTGGCAGTGTCTGCCATTTACTAGCACTTTGACCTTGGATAAGTTACTCAGACTCTCTGTACCTGAGTTCCTTTCCCTGCAAATGAAGAATGCAAGAAATTCCTACCTTAGAAAGACATCATAATGAAAATAGACAATTTGACAAAGTGTTCAGCAGCGTGACTGGCATATCACAAACACTCCACAAATGTGGACCGAAAGAATGCATGAAAGCTAATTGTCAGCAGCACTGGAGAACCAGCAGTAAGTACCTTTGGACTCAAATCAACCTTAACCCCATCTGTACAATTTCATTCTTTGTGCACATAAAATGCTATTTTGTCTTCTACTACAATGTACTGGCTACAGCTACAACAAGAAGGACATTTTTGATAGGAACTGCATTCATTCACACTTGGGTATTATGCTGGCCCTTTGCTAGGCACTGCACTGGGCACTTTATTTATATCACTTCACTGAGTCCTCATAACTCAGATGGGGAAACTGAAACACGGAGAGGATGAGGAACTTAATATGTGAATCTAGGTCTGTCTGATTCCAGAGCTCTTATTCTTACTCATTAAATCTTAGGCCGCTCTCAGAAGAGCAGAGAGGGAAGATGTCTAATTATATAGGAAGGATGTAACTGACACTTTCCTTAGCCTGCAGAGGAATAGCCTGGGAAATGGAGTGATCTTCCTATGCCGGAGTATGAGAAGCCCTCTGTGTATATAATTCAGTTAAAAATCTTTATGTCATTTGAAACAAAACAAAAAAATAAGATTTTTGGTTGACGGATGTAGAGACAACTGTTGCCAGGATTCAGCACGTAATTGAACATCTATTTCCACACTGTCATCTGCCTTCATGCAACCAGTCAGTCTTAGCTTCTACTTCTTAATGAGGCAAATGTCTCATGTGGCTGGACTGGTCAGTGAGCAATGGGGTTCATTAAATGCAAGTCAACAGGAATTTTCCAGAAAGCATCAGAATATTTTGGATCTTGCAGAGGCCAGCCCCACATAAACCAGCCATCCTGATTCAATCGTGTTTCCCTCATGAGATCTGCATGTTCAGAAAGAGGAAAGGCGCTAGAGATGGAGAAGCATGGGAGGTAACACTTGCATTCAGAAATGGAGTTCACTCTTCCCCTCAGTCTCTCCTTCTCTCAGAATACCTGGTGGGTATTCCTTGTCTGGAGGTAGTTGAATAGATTGAATAGCAATGGGGTAGCTTGGCTGGTGTGGGAAGTTTCTCAGATCAGCTCTCAGAAAGTGCAGTGAACAACAAGACCAGGGGTAAATGTGATACAGGAAAGCATATGTGAAAAAGAAAACACCATTCAGAAATCATATCCTGAGGAATTTCAGAGAGACTGTCAGAAACCTCATTCTAAGAGACATTTCCCCCTTAACATGTCTACACAAGCCTCTCTTTTTCTGCACCTCCTGTCTGTGTCATCCACCTAGTTGCTCAAACTAAAACCTTAGAAGACATCCCATTCCTCTTTCCCTCAGACCCCACAGCTGACCTATCTTCAGGTCCAACAGATTGGCCTCGTTCAGCCACACACACCAACCCCACACCGTGTTCAGTTGCCCCTTTGTATCTGGGCAAAACTGAGTAGGGAATTCCAGGGTCCTGGGCACTAAACACGGACAAGAAGGAGTTGGGGTAGGCTCTGGATATTCACAGCCCCTTGAATCTGTGGCCTCCTCACCTGACTGGCTAGAGGAGGCCAGTCAGGACCTCGTAAAAACAGGCCCTAAGCAGAGGTCCCTGTTGTCAGAGCAAAGGCAGGGCTACCCTTAATTCTTTCTCAAGACTCCTCCTATCAAGACTCCACGTCTCCCATCTCCACTGCTACCATTCCATTCTAAGTCCGCAATAACTGGTCCATGCTCTCACTGAACCCTGCTTCCACCATCACTTCCCTGTGGTCTATTCTCTTCCCAGCTCCCAGAATGACCTTGTAGAAATAATAAAGCAGATCATCTTACCACCTTGCTTAAAACATCCCCTTCACATTTAGAAAAACCCAACCAACTCACTGACCCTCAGGTTCATTCTGGGGTACAGGGAGGAGGGTCACAGTTTCAGTGACTATCCCTGGATTTAACATTATGGGCTTTAGCCCCCAGAGGACACAGGTTCAAATTCGGCTTAGCTACTTTCCATTTGTGTAAACTTGAGCAAATGGCTTAAACCTCTCTAAGCCTTAATTTCTTCATCTATAAACTGGTGTGATATTATAAGTACCACCTTATAGAGTTGTCAGGATTCACTAGGATGGTTTGTGAAAAGCACTCAATACACTCACACTTAGTATTATATCTGGTAAAAATAATCATGATAATAGAAACATTAATTTAAACATCCAGGGCCTAATCTTCAACTGTGATCTTTTCATATACCTACTTAGCTGACAAGCCATGCTGTCAGAAGTTTCCTTGTAGAAGACAAGCTGACACTTAAGCTAATGGAATAATAAAACTATGAAATTAATAGCTAGAAAATACCTACAATACCATGATAATATGTCAAAGGTATGACAATTCCAAGTCACATTTAGAAAGCTCTTATTTTATGAGGGTATATAACTGCTGCTATCAGCCCTCATTCTGAAAGAATAGAAAAAACATCAGGCATTGAAGAGCTTTCTTACCATTTGAAGGCCTACCCCTTATTCAGCTAATACCTGCTACATCCCTGACTTGCAACTGTCCCAGGTCCTCTAGAGTTGGGCACCCATATTGCCCAGGGAAGCCATTATAGTTTCAGGTAACATCCATTTTAATAAAGAACATTCTATAAACCCAAAACAGACCTTCCTTTAATGAACACCCAGTGGCACTCCTCAAACAGAGCAACCTTAAATAGTTGCAAGTGGCTGCTGTGTTCCCCACTAAGCTGGCTGTCCTACAGGTTAAAGCTCCTGGGCTCTCAATCTTCCTCACAGCAAGGTTTCTAGACCCCATCAGTCTGATCCTACTTTTCTGAGCATGCTTGTCCATGAATCTCTCTCTTGAAAGAGGCTCCCCAAATTAAACACTATTTTCCAGGGGTGGTTTGGCATACTGAACAGAGTCAGATATTACTTCCTTTATTTTGGATTCATTCATTCATGCATGCATGCATTTATTTGAGTCAGAGTCTCACTCTGTTGTCCAGGTTGGAGCGCAGTGGCACAATCATTGCTTATCACAGCCATGACCTCCTGAGCTCAGGCGATCTTCCTGCCTCTGCCTTCCAAGTAGCAGGGACTACAGGTGTATGCCACCACGCTTGGCTAATTTTTTTCATTTTTTTGTAGAGATGAGGTCTCACCCAGGCTGGCCTTGAACTCCTGGCCTCAAGCAATCCTCCCACCTTGGCCTCCCAAAGTGCTGGAATTACAAACATGAGCCACTGCGCCTGGTCTCATATTTTTATTAATACAGTCAGAAGATCACATTAGCTTCCCTGGAAGAAAAATACATTAAATTGTTTCCAGTCAACTAAAAACCCCATGCTTCATGCACACTTCCTTCAAGTCATGACTTCCCATCAACATTTGTCTGTTTGGTCTTATCCTATTATGAGGAAGATTTTACATGTATTCCCTATTTCATTTGGTGAACACCCAGTCATCTCGTTTCTGTTGCAGACTCTCTAGATCATTTTGGATTATGATTCTATCTCCCACTGATTAGCATATACAGTGCATGGCATATAAGTATTGGATTATCAGGTCATCTATATTCTATGCTTGTTACAAAGTTGTTGAACAGGGTCTTGCCATCTGCCATCTGGACCTTCCTCCAGGCTAACAGAGGCTCATTAACTACCACTCTTTATACTTGGTCATTCGACTAATGTGGGGACACACCCTAGGGTGACCTTCAATGAGTCATTCCCTGTGTAATGTCTTCCCCTTGAACATGGGCTTATAGCTTGTCTTCTGATGCCTTGAATTTTTCTTTATTTTAAGCTAACCAAGGGCATGGGCCATCAGGTCTTCTTTATATACAATATCCAGAGTACTGACCACAGCATCTTCCACACAATATTTGCAACTTAAAACCTGTGAAAATAGTTTGTGACTGGAAAATACTGTTAATATATGGCTGCTGAAAATCTTCAAAAGTAGACTTAGTCTGAGTCGTTTATATGAACGACCTTAATAGTGAAACTCAGATTTTATATGCAAGTCACACTATGTCCCTCATCTGTGGCCTTACGGTTAACTGCAATGACCAACCATCCATTGGCTCACGATATTCAGAAACAATCCCTTAATGGTAGCTTCGTGACCTAAAAGAATTAATCTTGCTTTCAGAGGAGCCAAACTTATATTGGCACTGAAATAGCTCAGGCACTAAGAAAATCCAATTTAAACAATCTATCATTTAACAAATAATTAATGGAGCACCTTTAAGCACTGTCCATATATTCTTAGCTACACTTCTTTTCAGGATGTAGAACTTCATTCTCCTCCCCTCGAGTGTGGGCTTGACTTAGTGCCTTATTTCCAAAGAATAAAATGTGGTGGAAGTGATGGCGTGTGGCTTCTGAGGCTAGGTCACAGAAGGCATTGTAGCTTCCTTCTTTCTCTTTTTCTTGAATCACTTGCTCTGGAGACAGCCAGTTGCTATGTTGTGAGAACACTCAAGAAATTTCGCATGGTGAGGAACTGAGGCCTTTTGCCAAAAGCCATGTGAGTAAGCTATGTTAGAAGCAGACCCTCCAGCTACAACAAGGCTTCATATGAGTGCAACCCTGGCTAAGATCTTATGAGAAATACTGAGTCGGGACCACCTGCTAGGCTACTCCTGAATTCTTGATTCACAGAAACTATAAGACAATAAATATTTAAGTTGCCAACTTTGAGGGTAAGCTGTTATGTAGCAACAGGTGACTAATATGAACACAAATTCAGAATTGTGACTTACCTTGCAGTATTGTAAAATTCTTGATGAGCTGACCATGTTTGGAGTCCACCAGCTTCATTTCTTCCATTATCACTGATAAATTGGCCACTTCAGTGTCTAACCTTGACCTCATCATATCTTGTTGCATCCTAAGAGAAACAGAATCCAAACGGATGTTGGCTAGTGTATTATTCAAGGAGGTCAGATCATCCGTGTGTTTAGTTAGGGTATCCGTGCAAGTGGTCCTGACTTCATTCAGATTGCTGGTCAGTGTCCGCAGGTGGTGGGCTGTGTAACTGATATTGCTAATGATGTTCACAATATCCGTCTCAAAGAGCTGGAAGCGTTCCTCCAGTTGGCTGAACTTGATGGCTGTTCTATTCTCGGCATCCTTGTGTAAGTCCTGAAGGTCTTTCAGGTTCTGCTCGTTGGCTTGAGAGATAGTGGTGATGTTCTCCATCTGACCTGTGAATGAGTTGAGCTGGCTGTTCATATCCTCTAGGGTGTCGTTGTTGGCTTTGGCCAAGGCAGAGTTGTTGGCAGCCAGCGTCTGCAGGCTCTGCACTTTTTCCTTCAGCCAATCGGTATCCTTCTTGGCCTGAAGGAAAACCTGCTGCAGATTTTGGAAGTCATTCTTGATTCGCTGGATAGCCTGGCTTGTGTCATCCACAGACCGCTGCAGATTCGTGATGAGGTTCCTCTGCTGCACCTGGGTCAAGTTCAGGTTGTTGAGGTTCATAATGACCACATTATGAGAATACATCTGGTTCTGCAGATTGCCCTGGAGCACACTGGTATCTTGCTGCAGATTTGTGACATAGCCATTATATGCCTGCAGGGTTTTGTTTACAGTGGTGATGAGGAAAGAGTTGTTTTCCAAAGTTTCTTTCAGTTGATTCTGCCTGTCCACCAGTGCATCCCCACTTGCCTGTAACTTTTCCAGCGTATCTCTGTTCTTGCTGGTTTTTTCTGTAATCTCACGAAGTTGCTGACGAAGATCCAAAATGTCTGATCGGAAGGTGGAGAGTTCGGAGTTGGTGCTTATAGCTTTCTTCCCAGTTTGGTCCCCTGGAAAAAGAAGTGTTTGTTACTTAGACCAGTGGCATGGAGAAACATTCAGGCAAGGTCGAAGATCCCAAAGACACTTAACTGGTATGTACTGTACTTCAGATAAAGATTGGTGGTATATGCAGACAGCTCTGCATTAGTGAAATGCACGTTTCTATTAAAATTGGGTCCTGGGGAAATAGGGTACTCAGTACCAGGACTGACAAACTTGAGTGAATACTTTTCTCAAACAAGGAGGGGAAATTTACTGGATTCTAGGGTACTGGTAGGGTGTCAAGAGTAATACAACCTCTTAAATTCATGAAAATTCTTTTTATAAAAATGAAAACAAAAATCAATGAATACAATAAGCTGGGAGCTTTTATTTTATAAATTAATTTCTATAATTCTTCCATGTAGTTTAGAACATTTCAAATAGGAATTTACTGCACATTTTGTACAAGAGTTTTTAATAAAGGGTACTTGTGGTCCTTTTCAGTTGGCATTGGCCTTCAGATTTTATTTGGCAGATGATAGTTTTTGAATTAAATCATGAAGGTAGACTCAACAAACAAAACAAAAATTGAACATCCTTCCAGGTAAATGAGAATCTAGCAATATTACTCTAAAAAGCAGTGATCATTTATGCAAACTAGAGTCAAGGGATTGCACTTAATGTTTCATTCTTGTCGCCGATTACCTAATTTTTTCAGGTCGCTCTCCACTGCTGTGAGTTTGTCATCATAGGTTTGGCGAGATGTCTCCATGCCACCTGTGACATTGTCCATTTTCTCTACAACTAAGATTTGAAAAGGAATGCATTAGTACACATACCTACTCATATTTTATTTTTCAGTTTCAAAATAAGAAATCATTTCAACACTGAATAAAGGAAAAGTACTGAAGAAAAAGTGTAAATGAACTCAAATATGGGGGTAAAGCCATTCTTTTAGAAAAATAAATAACGTACTTGTCACAAAACCCAATGGTATAATACACTTTGGTTGAGAATTGCATGTCCTTAACTGTTTGTTAGATTCAGTAATGCTCTGAATGTCTCAGAAATTGTTTGGGACTAATTTTATAACTTCTATGTATTTTAGAAGTCCTCAGTCTATATTATTTCCTACATTAATTTCCATAAGTGGAAATTAACTAGTAATTTACAGGTTTGTTACTTATCAGCCTCCCTAAAATTCCTGATAGGAGGGGACTCACTTACTTAGAAGAGGATTCCACTGGCAAAGAACACCTAGCTCAGACCTGTACACAAATTTGGCATAGAAGGGACACAAAGTCAAGAGCATCCGCCTCTGTTATGCGTTCCACCCCAAAGCCCTGAAAATCTGCTTTTAGTTAGTGACAACAGATTCTGTAGTTTATTAGTTCTCAAGTAGATGCCTGTGTGGTATTTCCAAACAAGATTTTTTAAAAGCATTTTCTTGATTGTACACAATAGGTAAAGTTAGTGATGCAGTGCTCAATTAAAACTTTGGTTCTTACCCATTCTCAGAAAGCAGATGTTCCCTATGGTTATAAATTCAAGTTTATTTTTCTAAAAAGTCTAATAAGAGGATATTTCTGCAGAAGTGACTCCTGTGAGATCCATTCAACCTCTAGCTTGGGAACAAAACTAACTGTCCTTGGTATCAACAGGCGTTAAAAGACTCTATTTAAAGCATAAATATGTTGCATATATTAATTGTGAGCTAGAAGAGCCAGTTTATTTTAGTCATCAAGTGTTCTACCTATGCAAGATTGTGTGAGACTATTTTCCTGACTCCTATCAGGAAGAAGTAAGTTCCCATGTGTTTTTGTTAACCAAAGTGAACTGGCCCCATGGATCTTGGAGACTTCCCTGCAGAAGCTCACAAAGTTCTCCTTCAAGCTTCTACAGTCTGGACATAATGAAATGTGTGCACTGCACCAAACGCCTTCTCACCCAAGTTCTTCTGTGTGTCCTTCTCTCTGCTTGGAATGCTCTGCCACGGCCGCTTCTCTGAGCTAAGTCCTACTTGCTCTTCCAGACTCTGTTCGTCACTTCCTATGGGAACCCTTAGCTGAGGTGCATCTTGCAGAATTCTCTAGACAAGTAGTCCTTTCCCTATTACAGAACTCACTGCACTGTGCTGTTATGGCTTATTTATTATGAGACCTTTTAGGACAGGAAAATTTATATTCAGTCTTGTCTCTTAGCTCAGTGTGTGGTACTTAGTAGGTGTTCGATGACAATTTATCTATTATGCCACTTATTTAAATATGTGACAATCTGCCTGCTGACTGCTGAGGCCTGTGAAAAATTGGCTGTTCTACAGGTCAAACCAATCAACCCAGGGAAACCTCAACATTGGCAATGAGTATGACTTTCATTGATATTATTTGTTAAATTACCACACAGACACTGAGGTACAGTGGTTTGCTAAGCATGCCTACTCCTAAATCCCTGGAAACTCTGAAGAATAGAATGTTTCATTGGCGTTTTTAGCAAAGCTGACTTTCTAAAAACTAAAATACAGAATGTTTACAAGTCTAGGTTCAATTTTGATCCTCAAATCAAAACATATGCCTCCGTCTGTCCTCAAACCACATGCAGGATCTTAAGTCCTGCCCTTCTTTCCTGGAAGCCAAAGAAACCTCTAAATATGCTGACAGTCAGTCATTTTCTACCCTCTCTAATTTTTCTTCCATTTTAGTTTTAAAAAAACAGAACTGTCGTGGACAGATAATCCGGGTTTGTGTAGAGTAAATGCAAAAGGTATACATAAATTCATTTTAAAAAGACAAAAAGCCTGTTAACTTTGTATTCCATGCAGCAAGGAAACTATTCACTTTGCCTACAAGTGCTAATGAACTGGTTACACGCACTGGGGTGTGTGTGTCTGTGTTTAAAAATAGGCTCTCAGTATAAAGCTGGAAACTTTAGGGTTCAACCCAGGAGTTTGCTACTGCATAAAAATACCAAACTGATGGAGATCCTGAATTCACACTTGCTGTAAGAGCATATAATGTTTCCATTGGTTTTTATTCTTAATTTATTAGCACAAATTCTCAATCAGGAACATAGTGGTAGGGCTATCCTACCTTACCCTGGAGACTCCCAGTCTATAGACATACAACTCAGCTTGCAGATCATTCTTATCTAAGGCAAATGAACATGAGACACAGCAGGGGGACCAGAAGTCTGATTTCTTACAGGCTCCCCTTCATTGGAAGCTGTTTTTTGACATATAATTTTTCTTCAGAATATTCGTGTTTCAGGTATTATACCTGAAGAGTTGTTCTTCTTCCAGTACCTGAAGTGTAATTCTCTAAGATACTCTGACAATAATACCTTTTCTATAAAAGCACTTAAGTATCATCCCTTGGTCTGGCCACCAGTCTCTTTTTCTCTTGGCTATGGATGTGTCTTATAGTCACAGCCACTGTAAAGACCCTGTCTGGGTGACTAAGTGATTCTCTGGCTTGTTCAGCAAATTCTCCAGAAGGAACCTCATTATAGCTTGTAGCTATGTAAGTGACGGCTTTTCCCTTCTCTTGTTTCCTCACACCTTTTAAGGTCTACTCCACGTCCTGCCACCCCATCATGTTCAGCCTCCCCTATGATTTGATTCCACTGCATACCAACTCAACCTTTATTTGGATGATAATAATACAAGGCTCTACTTATTGAGAATCTAATTTTTGCCGGGTATATCATTCTGTCACTGCAGTTGATCCTTAAAACTATTTTTCAGATTAAGAAAGTGAGGCTGAGAGATGTTTAGTAACTTGCCCAGAATCACACAGTTTGTAAGTTACTAAGTGGGACACCAGACTAGAAGATATAACTGCAAAATCCATGCTTTTTCTACGACTCCACTTTGCCTCTCATTTGGTATTTCTTTTTCCTAAATCTGACTTCCTCCAATAAAGAATCCCTTTGAGGGGAAGACTATGTCTCTCTATGTTCTCTTTAAAGTCATCATCACCAGATGTTTATTATGCATCTGAATGTAGTCAGCATAGTGCTAGACACTGATGATACAAGAGACATAGGCTAGGCCACAGCCTCAGCCTCAGCCACGAGGACAGGGAATAAAAACAGAGCACAGAGCATCTACTTGGTGCTTGCAAGTGTTTGCACCAGACAGATCATGGTTCTGTGGGATAAATACAACCTCTCGCTAGGACTTGGGATTTCCAGTTACATTTCCCTAGAGTTTGATAAAGGCATTTTTACCTATTTCAGGTTTCACTATAGAAATACAAAAAATCTAGCAGTAGGATGTTATTCTGGCTTCTAGAGAGATCTACAGTGTGATTTGATGTGCATTTTCAAAGTCTACGTATTCAATTGTAATTGCTGCCTTAGCAGAGTTTAGCAGGAAAGTAGACTCTTCTATGACTAGGAATGTTGAGTTAAAGGAAATTCTGACTGAGAAAGATTCAGATTTCTGTCTTTTCTCTTCATCCTAATTACCTTAAGAGGAAGGATTTTCCTGTTGAGGGACTATTCTGCAGGACTCATGACCCATTGAACTTAAGAGATGATTCCTGCCGTGGAAGCCCCATACAACTAATGATTTAAAGAAAACCCAGGGCAGAGGATGTACCAAGTTTAACTGTCCAAGAACATGTTTTCTGCAAAGTAGTCACAGCCATTGCACAGGCCGTGTCCGGGTGACTAAGCGGTTTTCTGACTTGTTCAGCAAATTCTCTAGAAGGAACCTTATTGTAGCCTAACTTGTAGCTGTGTTAAATGACATAAAAGTAGAAGTAAAGAATAAATTGGAAGAAAACAGTATGAAGTTGCCTTTGCCAACTCTGATAAATAAAGCACTTCTATTCATTTCCTTTCAACTTTTCCTTCAGAGAAAGGTCTTACTGTATTTCTTCCACTGAATATTTTTTTTCTTTCTTTTTTTTAATGGAGTTTGTCTAGACTTCAAAGGGGGTTGTGTATAGGGAGAACTGGGTCTTATCTTTCTGCCTCTTAAAATGCTGGGTCACCAGAATCTTATCAGCAAGGAAGAGGAGTCACTGTATAACTAAGGAGAAAGCACATCTGGAAAACATCAACATTTTAGTTCATTAACACCGTGTTTGGAAACCAAAAGTGCATGCTATATTACCTTCTTTTTATCAGCAGAGGCCTAAGGGATGGGGCCACTGAAGGAGAAAATAGAGTGCCAAGACATCATTTTGCCTTCCCTTGTACTTTCTCTCCCAGTCTCTTCTCTCTTAATCTTGGTGAGATTATACCCAAGAGCAGGCCAAGTCAGTCTCCAAAATTTCAAGTTTCTAGGTAAGGCTTTTAGGGGCAGCAATCTCCTGTGGGTAGATTTGCATAGAGGTTCCTGGGCATTTCTTGTTTGCCTTCATTGAAGTCAGCCCTAATCCACAATCCATAAATCCATCCTCCCATGAATTCACTAAGTACACTTTCCTGAGCACTTGTTAAACACCATGAGGCTAGGTGCTAGTGGGGGATATAAAAAAGAAAAGATAGTGTCTTGTCTTCATGGACACTTACAGTTTGGGTGCTGAGACAGACAAGCCCACTGGCCCTAACAATACAGTGTGACAGTGGCTAACAGTAAGTAAAGGGTGCTATGGGAGCAAATAGGAGGGTGCTTTCATCTTTCAGAGGCTTCATGCAAGGCATATGTCTAAAGGGCAAGAAGGAAGCACTTAGGTGGAGAATACAGCAAAGGTGCTCGGGCAAGTGACCAGCTCACGCAGAACATGTCAGAGCCGGGAAGGACTTTTGCTGGGTTAAAAATGGAGCAAGTATCTGTACCTTAATAAACAAACAAAAAGGATAAAAAGTCATTTTCTTTGGATTTTTCTGTATAATTTTGAAGGCATAAAAGAACCAGATCTCATTTCCTAGCAGAGATAAAAATTACAAAACGTTATACGTTCATCAAATCATACTACTTTCTCTTTTAATAGTAAATGTTATCACATAATACTGAGCCTTAAAAGCACTTATTAAATGGCTATTTGATTTCAAGTTTCTCCCTTAACTCGTCTTACTAGAAAAAGTCATGGAGAAGTGATTAATGATTTAAGTAATCTTCCAATCTACCTGAATTATCTGGGACATTGAACACCCTCACTAGGTTCTCATTCTATCTCTCTGCCTGGCCCTAAATATGACTTAATATCCTTTCTTAATCACTTAGTGTTTTCTGCTTCATCTAAAAACAAGACACTCCAGGTTAGATTAACCCATCACAAATGGATAAAATGACCCAGTAATTTTCCAGATTTCTATTGCTCAAATTCATTAGTCAACATACTCTATGATGCACATTATCTTCCATGTATGTGGCCTTAGAGATGGGACTAAAAAGTTTTCACTGTACTGAGGATTTTTAACGTGCTTTTCCATGGCTAGAACTGTTGTAAATGCAGTTATGAAGAAGCAAGGAACAGAGATATATAAATACTATCTACCGGGACCAATTTCAAGACAAGTGGTTCAATTATCGTTGCTCATCCCAATCACTTTGAGAAGTAGCATTATTATAACCATTTTATAGTTAGACATCAGAAACTCCTAAGAGATTATGATTCACAAAGTGTTGTGCAGCCACACAAAGGACTTTAGCACAATGACTAGCATGCTAGAAAGCACTTAGTAAACACTCACAATTGTATTAAAAATGGTAGGATTGAGAACTGAACTTGGACCATCTGGCCCCAAAGCCTACTCTCATTCTAATACCCACTGTGTTTCCTCAGGAAATCGCTACATGTTGGAGAGAGGTAGGAGGAATTACAAGTTGGAGGGAATTCACTTTGAATCTTTGCCTTCCTAGGTCTGGTCTACAGGTCATGGATCAGAGAAGGAAATGTGCGGGAATTTTCTACCATGAGCCTGGTGGTTCTGAGGGAAAGCAGCTGATGTGGAGGCTGAGAGAAGATTCTGACCATCTGCAGACTCCATGTCTGCCTCTGTTCTGAAGCCACACATCTGCCTCACATGTCTTTGATGGGAAGGCTTCCCTGGCTGTTTTCTAGAAAAGGGCTTAGGTAGTGTAGTTTGTGATTCTGACCATGACATCTTCTACCTGCGGTATCTGAAAGGGGTGTGGGGAACCTACTTTGTCTGCAAGTCTGAAGAATTCAAACAAAAATCTTGCCCTTACCTTAAACCAGACAAGCTTAGGTCTAATGTTCTATAAAGTAGAGTTGAGGTGGTAGTACTGCCTCTAAGTTTAATTTCTACAGGGCAGTATTTTTATGGAGCTATATAAACAACAGCGACCACAGTAAAAAAAAAGAATTTTTCTTCACAGTAAAAAAAATAATTTTTCAATCCATGAGTGAAGTAAGTCATATCTCTGGACATCTTGTGTTTTGCTTATCCTCTGTCAATTTAGTTTTTCTGTGCTAATTCCAGGGTTTCCATAAAGCTTCAGAGAGATAAGATGAAAAAAAAATAGAGGAAGAAGGAGTAGCTGGAAATAGGTAGGAAAAAGCAACAAAGAGGAAAAATAAAGTTTATAAGTCAACAGGACCATTATTATTACTGAGAAGAGTCAAAAGAAATTACTATGCTCCCTTTCAGATCCCAAAGTTACAAGAAGTTCAAGACACAGAGATATAGTTTATTATGTTGCTAAATTTTGCATCTGAGTTGTATGAATAAAATATTTCATAATTGCAGAGATGAGTTTTTCATGCTTAAATTAACAAAAGAACACTTGTTATCTGGAAAAAAAAAAAAAAAAAAGGAAAGAGTACTTACCTTTATATCCCAAAATGGCTACTGTGATTGTTAGCAAGGCACACAAAATGTATAATAATATGATAGAAAACTTCAGTGCCCAGTTATTTTTACATTTGGTACATTGTGTTCCTTCCTGAATACCTATAAGAGAAGTCAAATTTTAGTAAACAAAGACATCATTTCAAAGAGTATCTCTTTGCTCTTTGGTTCAAATATTGTGACTAAAAATACTTTTTTCATATGCCTTACTATACTATGAGAAGTATTTTAAAATTAAACACACTCACCACTTTAGCAACACAATCACTTTAAACATTACCATTATGTTGTTATATGCATTTAATGCAAATTTAAAATAGCACATTATTTTGTCTCATAGAACACAGTTGTGAGTCACTTAACAATGGGGATACGTGCTGAGAAATGCATCCTTAGGCTATTTTGTCATAGGGTGACCATCATAGAGTATACTAACAGAAGCCTAGATGGTATAGCCTACTACACACCTAGGCTATATGGCATTATGCCTAGGCTACAAACCTGTACAGAACGCTACTATACTGAACATCACAGGCAATTATAACACAATGGTAAGTATTTGTGTATCTAAATATAGGAAATGTATGTTGAAAATACAGTTGTATCAGACACATGAAAAGTGCTCAGCCTTACTCATCATCAGAGAAATGCAATCAAAACCACATTGAGATACCACCTAACCCCAGTAAGAATGGCCATCATTAATAAAACAAACAACAACAGATGCTGGTGAGGATGCAGCGAAAAAGGAAAGCTTCTACACTGCTGGTGGGAATGCAAACTAGTGTAACCTTTTTCGAAGACAGTGTGGTGATTTCTTAAAGAACTAGAAATTGACCTTCCATATGACCCAGCAATCCCTCTATTGGGAATATACCCAGAGGAACTCAAATCATTCTACAAAAAAGATACCTGAACGCACGTGTTTGCTGCCACTCTATTCACAATAGCAAAAACATGGAACCAACCATGCTGTCCATCAAAGCTGGACTGGATAAAAAAATGTGGTACATATACAAAATGGAATATTATGCAGCCATAAAGAAGGACAGACATATGGATTTCGCAGCAACTTGGGTGGATTTAGAGTCGCTCATACTCAGTGATCTATCACAGAAACAAAGACCAGAGGACCATATATTCTCACTCATTAGCGGACCTTGAACAATTATCATAATACTATAAGAAGGGGATTGGCAGTAGTGGCACTGCCAGGGAAGAGGGGGTGGGATTGACAGTGGAAGGAAACTGCCAGGGAAGGGAGGGACACACCTCATCAACAAGGGTACCTGCATAATGAACATTGGTATACCTAGCCCTGACTTGTACCCCACATCTTTAAAATAAAGAAATGTACTAATAATGGATATTGTGCATAGTAAAAATTTTCAAAACTACAAAAATAAAAAAATAAAAATAAAAATACAGTTGTATAATCTTCTGGGACCGCCATTGTATATGCAGTTTGTCGTTGACTGAAAGGTCATTATGAATATGACTGTAGTTTCAAATCAAATTTCATTATCATAATAACAATTATAATTTCAATAAAAATCTCCATGTGACAAAAGATTTAAAACACTCATATTTACTTGCTTCAGACATTATTGGACCTGCAGTAATTCAAACACAACCAAAAAAACCTGTGACTTGTCCTTTGACGTTTGTTTCAGTGGTAAGCTGGAGTTGCTTTCTACTGGCTTCTGAGAGCCAATTGTTAAATTTGTAAGAATTTTGGAAGCTGGTTGTTAAACTGTTGGTAGCTTGAAATCAGTCCTGAAAGGCATATTTACACCATGAAAATTGGCAAACACTACAAATTAGGATGACCCCTTTCCCCATAACTGGTTTACCGGCATGCCATTTACAGTAATGGACAGAAACCTGCAGCAGAAAACACAGGCAATTTTATAATTAAATGCAAAAGATATACCCATTTTTGCACACTATACAGAAAACAGACACTAACCCTCATGTATCATAGTGATTTGAATAACAACTATTGAACAAATAGAAAAGCCAGACGTTTTTGATGAGAGAAGGTAAATTTTTACCACTTACAGTTCAACTTTTTGAAAAACATTCTCATCTAAGTAGTAAGCCAGCATCATTGCTGCAAGTGACTCTAGAAACTGAATAAAGGGAGTTTCCATCTGATTGATTAAAAACACAGAAGACAAAGACTGTGGACGCTTTAATGTGAAAATCACACTGTAAGGAGTATCAGGAGAGTCCCCATTTTCCTGACCTGTTTCCCTATGTGTGTCTTACTAATAGCGTCTCCCAGGAGCAACAGCACATAAAGGACTGATCTCTCATAATTGTACTCAATAACTTTTGATGGGTAAGTCATGAGGATTAAGCCACAGTCGAAGTTTCTCTCCTTCAGTTTGTAATTTTACGCATAATGCCCTTCTTCAGTGAAAAGAGTTCTTCAGCTGTGTTTAATGCAAAATGATGAGAGAAACAGCATATAACAATGACTTAAACTTAGCTTTCAGGGTTCAACCAGTCCCTCTGGTGTTCAACACAACCCTCTGTCTGTAGACACAAGGGAGAGGGTCCAATCTGTCTGTTTCCTGACTTATAACAGTGCTTCTCAAACTTTGGGGTGCATATGAAAGGGCTCATTAAAACCCAACATTTCTAATTCAGGAGGACTAAGAAGGGGCCTGAGAACTAGGATTTTTTTTTTTTTTTTTGAGTCAGCATCTCACTCTGTCGCCCAGGCTGGAGTGCAATGGCACGTTCACGGCCACCGCAGCCTCGGCCTGCTGGGCTCAGGCGATCCTTCCACCTCAACCTTCCAAGAAACTGGAACTACAGGCATGTACCACCATACCTGGCTAACTTTTGGATTTACTGTAGAGATGAGGTCTCGCCAAGTTGCCCAGGCTGGTCTCGAACCTGTGGGTTCAGACAACCCTCTCCCCTCAGCCTCCCAAAGTGCTCGGATTATAGGCATGAGCCACTGCGCCCAGCCAAGAATTTGGATTTTTAACAAGTTCCTAGGTTAAGCTGATGCTGCTGATCCAGGGACCATACTTCAGAACAATGCTTCTCAGACTTCAAAGTGCTTACAAATCACATTGTTGAAATGCAGGTTCCAATTCAGTAAGTCTGAGGGAGGATCCTGCCTTTCTGACAAAGTCTAGGGGACACCTGGTCTGAGGACCACACTTTGAAGAGCAGGGGTTTAGTTTAGAAGATGGTCATGATGGATCAACCTTTGCTTAACCAATTTCTTTAAGATAAAGCTCTACAATCAGTCACTGATCAAACAGACCTGAAGTAAAGCAATTTCTTTGTGTTACAATTTTCCCATCTTTTAAAAGTCTCTTTCCTTTCTGTCCCACTTCTTTAATAGCCACCTGTATGTCTCAGCACTACCTCTTATGTCCAAAAGAGACCTTTGCACTAGCCCTACCAAACCAGATCTCTAGATTCCACTCAACTTTCTTATTTCCACTCAACTTAAATACTACCGTTCCAGTCCTCTGGCAGTTAAGCTCAAAGTCACCATAAATTCTTCCCTTGGACTTGTTCTCCAATTCAGTCACCAGGTCTGTTAATCTTCCTGTGGGCTATTTTTATCATGATCATTATCTACAGTTTACTGATACTCATTTACTGATAATGCTGTACCAGGTTCTGAACTGGGCACTTTAAACACAGCATCTTGAATCCATAAAAGAACCCTGCAAAGAGGCATGGTAACGAGAGCTGAACTAACATCCTGCACATGTTGCAGTCAGGATCACAAAATGTTGGACTCCAAATGCCACGAAGCCTCCACTAGGTCACAGTACCTCTCATCCTTTCCTCTCCATTTCCACTGCCACAGTGTGGTGTGAGATCTTTTAATCTCAATAGAAGCTTCCTCTTCCATTCCCAGTAGAATCTAGCCTTACCCTGTACTAAAATACTGCTGTCCTCATGACATTTGCCAAAAAGGAAAAAACAAAAATAAACTTTCAATGGCTTCCCCTTAACTAAAGAATGAAAACACGCGCACACACACACACACACACACACACACACACACACACACAAACCAGCTCTTAAACTCCCTAAATTCTGGTCGTTTAAAAGGAATAAAATACCCCTTACATCCAGTAAGGGTAAAAATATTTAAATCTGGAGAAGGGAAATTATAGGTAGATCTATAAACATGTCACATTTTATGTTGGGAAACAAGAAATGTGTTTTGGTGTCAACTGTGAAACACAAAAGGGTGCTGACACACACAGGGATGTTGGGCTGACCTCCTATCGAAGGACTGGGTGGCACTTTCATGGTCCATAGGGAATTTCATTCCTTTTGCATTTTAGGACTATGGTGGGTGAGCTCTTTATGCCTCTCCAGGGTGATTCCTTATGTTGCATGAAAAGAGCTCAGAAAATTTGGTTAGAGATTATAGACAGCAGTAGATAACAGAATCTGGGGACTAGAAGGTGGTGCAGAGGTCATCTGGTCAAGCATCACTGTGTTATTGATGGAAAAGTGATGTTTATCAAGGGAAAGCAGGACCAGGTCTTGTGTCTTAACTCCAGCACATGAACCCTCCCATCCTTCTCTGTCTGCTACCACTGTGTTCCACTGGGCATCTTGTGCATGTGGTCTTCGTGCAGATCTGCTCCCAGACAGTTGTCCCTGGTTCACATTCCAAAGAGCGGGGGGCACTTCCTCACTGTGTGCATTTCTCACTGCTGACTGTATTGGCATTTAATCAATATCAGATGACACCACCTGGCCTTCCTTTCCACTTGACACACTTTCTCTGTCTTGTTCCTCCCTCCCCCGACTTATTTTTAATAAGAATTCTGTTTTATCTTTCCCTCTTTGCCCTCCGCTGGGAGGACATCTGGCCAAACATACAGATGCCTACTACAAAGAGACCCCGCTGGCTCATGTAGCTGGGGGATGCCCCTCCTCCTTGAACCTAGATGATCACAAAAAAACATTCAAGAGAAATATCCCCCTGTTACCAGTCTTTGTAGTGTCTGTTTTCTTAGCATTACTTTCCAGAGCCTGGGGACTTTGTTCCTTTGGGGGATGGGGAGGGCATGCGGAAGGAAGGGCAAGACCAATCTGCAGAATGCTGCAGACAAGAAATTCCATTTCAGGAAGTGGAGTGGTGCTGCCCTCACCACTGAGATCCAACTTCTCAAAAGCCCTGGCCCAAATAGCACATTTGTAATTCAGCAGGCTACAGAGAGACAGGGCCTGAAGGGTGCATGCCTTTCTGCTGGTTATTCCTCTTGAACTAGCTCCCGCTGAACTCCATTCTTGGCTCATGTTTTGAATGTATTTTCCAGTGTCCAAGTCTTTGTTATTCAAAAAAGTTTGGAGGCCTAGTGAAGCCGGAATCACTCTGGTTAACTCCTTGAATATCCCACGGAAGTTCAGAATAGGCTGACGATTTGGTCCCCAGTGCCCAAACTCAAAGTTCCCTGTATCACTCTGCTTCCAGGAACATATTTCAAGTAAGAAGAGGGTGATGGTTGGGGTGGGGGAAGGGGGAGCACTGATAAGTGAGCCTTTAGCTGTTTTGAGAGAATAATTGAAACGCTCCAGGAATGACAGTGCAGAGGGCCAGAAGAATTCACAAGCAAAGAGAATTCCTTTCCGCTGTGGTTCTCCATAAAGAGCCCTCCCAAGTGCTGTGGGTCCAGGCTCCAATCCAATCTGCTTTTCTAATCTTTTTGGAGAAAAAAAGAGTCTCCTTCATTATTATATTTTTCTGCCATGTGTATGACCGAAGGTAGGCTCATCTGTTAAAATGGATACATGCTGATGAATCCCCTTCCTTGGTAGAAGAAAGCTGGCACTGTGGGTGAGTGTGGGGCATTCCTGGGCTGTCTTAATTATCACAAGTGTCTATTGCTCAGTGGTCTTGCCATAAAGATCATGTTACCAGAGAGAAGCTTTAAAAAGCTGGTTGACTGCAAAATCCAGAAAACCACAAGTTTTGATCTGAGATTTGCAGTGACCTTTTCATGTGGTTTTTTTATAGTTATTAATCTACTGCCTGGTGGCATATATTCCCATAAACTCATAAGAATGATTTGGCTCTAACAGTAAAACTGATGATTCAAATAAGCTCCTATAATTAATATGCCCTCAAAGGCAACAAAAACAATAAGAGTTAAAATCCTGGTTCGTTCCTTGAATATTACGCAATATCACTAGAACAAAAGTTAAACACATAAAACACTTTATTCCCTAAGTAACTAACCTCTTCCTTACTATAAAGGCCATTGAGTAAATGATGGGATACAAATTTAGTTCGTAAAAAAAAAATTGTTTTATTAGTATTTTGTTCCCCAAATACAAATCCCAGCCCTGGACACCTTCTTATGCCAAGTTTCCTAAATGATGTGGAGAATCATGAAAACGGAAGCAGGACAAGAATTGGATATGAAATCACTTTCTGTGCAAAATAAGTGAAGCTTCACAGTCACTCTGTATTTTAAAAGATGTGTTCAAACCAGAAAAGTTAAGTAGAAGAGTTTTATGACAGCGTGAACTGTTCATCATTCATTCTGAACTTATATTAATATTCTGCACATTTACCAAGGGAATGGTTTTCTTCATTAAAACTTTTTCATATATATATATACAAAGAAGAGACAGTCAGTTATGTTTGGTTTTAATGCTTTTTTTTTAAGAATATGCATTATTTATTTAAAATGTATAATTTATACCCTGCTTACTAAAAAAGAATTATTGTAGGCAAAAGCCAGATGTAATGGTCCCACTCAGAATACACAGTGTCTGCCAGAATATATAGTGTCTCAAAAGAGCGCCATTATTTTCTTTGTGGTTTTTATAAGAAATCCTTTATTATATGAACTGTCCACAAATGCTTTCAATTCCGAGGAGAGGAGACCTCATTCACTGGGGACCTCAACCATCACATCTCTTACATTTGTCCTTCCTAGCTGGCCCCCTTCCTCTTGGCTCTATTTCTATTCATTTTATTCTATGGGCACAGAGTGAACTGTCAACATTTCAGCAAGCCTGACTACTTCATTATCTGGCACTACCATACAATGTCCTTCTGTGATTAAGCACTGAATCTTTTCATTGAAAGGACTCATGAAAATGCAGCTCCAGCTTGGGTCATCAGTCTGCTGTATAATTGAGCCAGACACTTACACTGACAGGTATTTGAGGAAGGCCACTAGACATTTCTTTAGAGGGTGAGCGTTTGCAGTTTACCATGAATGCAAAGAAGAATCGCTGAGGAAGACAGCCATTACTGAGGACCTGATTTAGACCAGGCCCCCCTCCTTATTACCTACAATCCCTTTAATAACTCTGCAGAGTAGAAATTTCGACCCTAATTTTACAGATTTTTAGAAATGGGGTGGGGGGTCAAAGAGGTTGAATATTCAAGCCAGTGAGTGGCTGAGCTGGGAATTGAACCCAGATCATTCCTTGTTACTTCTCCAAGCTTATTTACCTCCAGAAATAAAAAATAAAACAAAGCAAGATAAAGAATGCCCAACAAGATAATCTGTAGAAAAGCTGATGTGTGAGACTTGTAGTAGAAGTACTCTTTCCAAATAAAGGAGTGCAGGAACATCCTTTCACATGTTAGAAGATGAGCCTTTCTCAGAAATAAGCAGTAAAATGTAGTCTCCAGTAAATTTACTATTATAGGCCTGAGGCTGCTATAGACTGTAATTTTTCCTTTACCATTCTGTGGTGACATACTTACGCAGCACGTTCATTCCATCCTAAATAAGTGCTCATTATCTCCATGAAAGGTTAAGATAGGCTTGGAGGTTTGGCTGGCAAAGCTTAGTACCATAGGGGAATATTCCCCATTGATGATGAAATTTTTGGAGTGGGGTAGGTCAGGAAGAGAAAGTAGGTTTACAATTCAAGGCAAACTTAGGGATAGGCAGGGGTCTTGATCAGTTTAAGCCTGAAATCAAAACAAATTGGTTGTCCCTATTGAGTTGTCTTTTGAAGTCCTACTACACACTGAGATACTAGGCTCAGAAGCCAGTCTCCAAAGGCTCATTCATCTGTGGAACCAAACAAGTGCTAGTAGTTCAAGCTTGCAGGAGTTGGGCAAGATAAGTCAGTAAAAGAAGGAGGATGGAGGTTAAAAAATTAATTTATCTCTAGTGTCTTATCCTCTGTCTAAAAAAAAGTCTATCTGGAGTACATTGGTAAAAAACAATTTTTTAAAAACCAATTCCACCTTGACCTCTTGGTTCAGAAATCCACATTAATTCTCCAGTTGCTCCAGTGCCTTGAAGTAGACTCCGAGATGCTCAATAGTTAGCACCCTCTGACCATGTTGGGTGTGAGAACCTAATGGCCAGGAGGCCCATGAGCTGTCTCATCTCAGCCAGTGTCCATCTCATCTCACCAATGTCCATCTCACCAGTGAGGAAACCGAGGCCCCAGGAACTCCACTGCCCATACCAGTTCACACACTGGCCAGCCCTGGCTCATGGACTTGGGTTTCCTGACTCCCAGCTGGAGTTCTTCAAAGCCCAGAACACTGCCTACATCGTCACACTTTTTGTTTGCTACATCTTGCTTATTCATTTATTGGAGAAATAAATATGGAATGCCTGCTATGTCCCAGGCACTGGGAGTAATGGTGAACAAGACAGATAAAAATCTCTTCCCTTGTGGAACTTATATTCCAGTGGGAGGATATTTTAATATGTTAGAAGGTGATAAATGCGATGGAAAAATATAAAGCAAGAAATGGGCGAAGGACATGTGGGAGAAGAGGTGGATGGCAATTTAAAGTTCCGTGGTTGGAGACAGCTTGGCAGAAAAATGCCTGAGCAAAAGCATGAAGGAGCATGGGAAAGAGCTCCAAGTATCTGCACTAGCTGCACTGCCCCCAGAGCCCTGTTCATCTTCTCCTGGAAACACTCATTCCCTCTACCAAGTGACATCCTTCTAACTTACCCACATACTTCTTCCTCAGTGAAACCTTTCCTAATTAGTCTTGAATCCCTCAGCACCTGTATGGCTTACACTGCATACATCCACACTCATTTGTGTGTTTCCAGATCATTTAAATACCATCTTCATGGCTACCTCTTTCTATAAGCGGGGAATTTCATTTTTCTGTAGTTTTGCATTTGCGTTTCCCTAAACAAACCAGTACTCTCTAGTACCTGCACATCATGTGGCTTAACAACTATATGACTTGAGTACAGATGCCGGCAGTAGCAGAGGTGGGATCCATCACTCCCACAGACAATCTCCCACACCCAAATTGGAGCCAGCACTCAGGTGCGGAGGATTTCACAATCTCCTCTCCCACTGTTGTGTCCAGCCTTCTAGGTGACAAGTGACTTGCTGATCTCACTGTCCTGCGGGCCAGAGTGTAGACATCCTGGGAGAGGCATACAGCGTTGAGGGCCTGACCGTCAAAATGCTGGCACTCATGAGTGGTGGCACCCTCCTCCCACACAGTTGAGCAGATGCCATAGGAACTCTCACACTCAAATCTGCCAAAGGTAAGGGATATGCAAGGAGGGCTACCAATCAAAGGAATGAAAAACATGCCTTTAGACCCCTTCCCAGAATGAAATGAATCCCAAGCTCTAACATGGTACAGCATTTCTACATTTTGTGGGTCTCAGCGCTCCCCAGACTCCATCTGATAAGGCAAAAACGAGAAACGTAAGCCCCACAGTACAACACTTGCCTTGAGTGCTGCTGATTTGAAAAGCGTCATTTGGGAACAGCTGAAGGACTGATACAGTGAGGATGGGGAATAGTGCTGAGCAGGACAAATCTCAGTTAATGACAGAGTACTTGTTTGTCACTGGAACAGTGTCGGGGCATGTGAAAAATATGCTGCAGAGCAGGTGCTGACAAAAAGAAAAAAGCCCACATTCACTGTCTCTCACCTACCTCTTTCATTTTTTTAAACCAACAAAGCTAGTGTTTTGATTTAAAAAAAAAATAGGACTTCAATGAGAATAAAAATATCAATCAGTCGGAGAGACAGTCCTCATTCTTATGTGAATATGTGTTTTTTTTTACTGTCTTCAAGTGAAGACTACAAGTTGAGGACATTTAGAAATAAGGGGAAATTGCCAAGAAAGAGGGACAGATTTCACTATCTGTTTTAAAACAACCATTCTATTTTGCAGTGAATGTGGCCTCAGTTCTCAACCTCAATGAGAAACGAGTCAAGTGACTTAAAATGACCCAAATGAGGAAAAGTTGGCAAATAAATAATGAGGGAAATGGAGGGACCTATTTTATAGACTACTGACCCACAAAGGCTGTGAGGGAGTATGGCCTCCAGATCAAATGAGAAGCATCCCAGTCATCAGTCACATACTTGTTACTTAAACTGGACAAAGGACAGAGAGAGGAAGAAATCTTCATGGGCAGACAGGGTTTTAGAAGTCAAAGGAATAAAACTGGAAAATAAAATTTAAAAACCATTCAATGAAAAAGTCAGAAGACATGTAATGAATTATGATCGAATTAAAAATAAATGGGAAAATGTATGTTTATTTAATTGTCCGTGGCTTTGTAAAGAGTTCATAAATAACATTTAAATTTAGAAAATGTTTTAAAAACTGAACCAGATGAAAACATGCATTTGCGTGTGTGTGTGTGTGTGTGCATGCATGTACACACACATACAATGACTTTCTTCAGACAGTAGAGATGTTTAAAAAAAAAGATTTCTAAAGCAAAATTCAAATTAACAATTTTCCATAAATTTATCAGGGATGTGGCTGGAGCCAGCTTATAGTGACAGCTAATTTTTTTTTTTAATCTCTTCACAACTCCATGTTCAACAAGTTAATATATTGTTAGCATGGAATTGATCATGCTGGGAATTTTTATGCTGTGGAAATCGACAAAAGGCTCCAAATCAGGGCTTTTGCCTTCTGGAGAGCTGGTTGTTAAACATTTGCCAGCATACCCCCCAACTTAGTGCAACTGATCCATCACACTGAAATAAGTCAAACAACTGATCTGTGTAGATAGAGTAATCACTTGAAAAGCTCAGGATCCTGGCATAATGAGCTTGGACATGGTGGAGATTCTATTGGAGCATTGTTCCTTCCTTCCCCTTGAGGTTGTAGTGATCTTATATGCCCTCCCACTAGTGGCACTGTGTACATCCGATGTTTTGAATTCAAAATCTCCATGGAAATGAGGTAAATTTCAAATTCATAACCTCAGTGGAATGAGACAACTTTAGGTTCCTAGTGCAACTGACAATGTTTAAGGTTCAATTCTCATGTGTCTGTTAACTTCATACCATGGATACAGGTTTGACTTAACTCTGACCAACCACCCTGAAAGGACACTTTCTTCTCACGTGGAGATGATGTGCAGAAGGACTGGCCTAAGCTGTCACACCGGACATCAGCATGGCAAAGTCAAGAGGTGGAGCCCAGGTGAATCAGCCTAAGAAGAGGCAGTTGTGAAGGACACATTTGGATTTACATGGAGGAATCACTGCAGAGAAAGGATTTCTAATAACAACCCTAGGCCTGGAAGATATTCTCTTTAACTTCTAAAATCGTGCAGGAATTAAAACCCTACCCGCTAGGCAGAAAAAGTCCAAGGAGAGTGAAACTTCATTACATTCATGTGATGCACAAATGTCTGTGATAGCAACAATCAAACACAGAAACAGGAAAACATCAGAAATACACCAGCTGAGCTGGGCATAAAGGAGGCAGAACTTCAGCTCTTACAGCAGAGAGTTATAGCATTCGGCCAGGGACACATTGGCCCTGAAAACAACTGAATAATGGAGATCAGAGATGCAGAACATACATACACAATTTCACATGACATGAGAATCTTAGGGTAAAATCACTTCATTTTATTCCCCAAATGACCAAGCAGCTCCTAATTACAGTTGTAAGCTGGTTAAATAGGCTGAAAAAAAGAAGAAAAGGCTTTGGATGAGGGCTTAACAACATTGTCCAGTACACACTTAGCTGAAGGTGTTGACTATCCCAATGAATGCAGAATTTGTAGTTAGTATCAAAATCCCCCATTGGGGATCATTCGTCTATTTTATTTCTAATTTGTAGCATATATTTGTTTACATTAATTCCTAGTAAACTGCATGTAGTTTGGAACATAGTGTGAGCTCATTTCTTATTATTCTTTAAAATGTCTTCTGGTAAAAGAGTCCCTCCAATTAAGAAGAGGTACTCGTCTTGAGTTATCACAAAATGGGATCCCAGGGATGGGCTTGGCTTGATGGATCATGAAAGCACACCTCTTCTAGAAGGTACCTGAGCCAGAGATTTCCCTGCCTGGTGCCGCCAGGCTTCCCATCCCTACTGCTGGAAAAGCAACTCAAAGCTCAGGTCCTACTGATGTCAGGCCAGCAGTGCCATCTTTGCATCTTTGTCATACATAAAGATAATCCTATTCTATCACGTTCACAATTCTAAAGAGGAATTAAAAAAGGAGTATTCGGTGATTCAGAAAGTGTCCGTTCCTAAATGAAGATTAAAACAAAGTCTGGACTTTATAGCTCTCACTACTATGCAATGTTCCTTCCGGCTGGAAAGCAGTTGTGTTATTGTAGTGAAGCTAGTCAAGACAACCAACCACCTGTAAATACAACCTATTGGTTGCCCTGAAACAATCTGTTACTTTCTAAGGCACTTAGGGGAAACACCACCTAATAAACAACACCTAGTAAAGCAAAAGAAAATTCCCATTTACATCCGTGGTTATGACAGGGCTTATAAAATTAGAAGCACTAATTTATTAGGGTATACAGAGCCCCAAATGATGGTGTGATTAAACATTTACTAAATTTTATCCACAGGAAAATTGTATAGAAGTCAATCTTCTTAGCTTTGAGCTTGGTGGAAGATCCATCTGTTTCCACTCCTGCTTACTTCCCAGACACACACCACAACTAGGCACAAATCATGGAAGAGAAATGTTTATCCAAGTGGAGGTGGAAAAGCCAGGGCTCCAGGAGGGCCCCAGGGCTCAGGGAGGGCTACTTTTCAAAGGCTTCTGCTGCTCAGGCCCAGGGTAGGTTGGAAAAGATCACAGAGAAAGGGATAGAAACGTCTTTTTTTTCTTAAAAAAAGGGGAACAAAAACTTGTGATTATCTAGACAGAGTAGAAGAAAGAGGAGAGATGCAGCAACAGGGTAATGAAAATAAGCAACAACAGGCCTCATGACATAGACTGTAGGAATGTCCCTGCCACTGGGTAATTTGTGTCCTGAGAAGCTGACAGACTTGAGGAAGAGGATCTTGCTCTGCCCACTGGGACTTAAAGAGGATACAGACTCTTTCTGTTGGTAATAAAGAACAGGTTCTAGAGAGTGAGGGGGAAACAAACTAGGGTGTGAAACTAGTATCTGCACAACACTCATGGAAAATTACTTGGCCATCCAGAGCAAAATCAGTCAAGCAAATGAGTGCCAATGCAGTCACCACTGTGGTGATTCCTTCTAAAATGGCCAGTTGGTTTCCAATGCTAAGATTTTATATTTGAACACCTGACCCACAGAGTGGGGCTGGACTTCTGTTCTCATTCCCCCCACCCCAGTCAGATTCCTCCCCAGTGCCAAACCTGAGAACCAAACACTGTGACCCCACCCACTTGTCCCAAGTCCCCCTACTCAGGGTCAGTAAGTCTAGACAATGAAAGCATTCTTCTTTGGTAAATGTATTTCAGAGTTCTCTCCCAATCTCAACTCTTCTCCCTCCACCTGCCCTCATGAAACACAAAATAGGCAGTAGATGGAAGAGACCAAACTGATTCTACTCATTTTTATTGTACAGTTTCATTTCTGTGAGGCCAAGCATTGTAGTCCTGAAGTTGCCAAGCCAGAATTAGGAGCAGCTGATTCAAACCCTTGACGCCAGTGCAGAATTAGGGGCAAAATAGAGTTTCCTATATCATTTTGGAGGGGATATCTCAAAGATCGTTATTTACTGACACTGGATAATAAAATTCACACAAAACTCAAGAGTATACCTAGAGCATCGAGCCTAGAACATGGAGCCAAGGGGACACTTAATGCTGTGACACAGGAAGTGTCACAATGCCTCAGGAATAGGTGATCCATATTCAGTCTGATATTCCAACAGAACAATGCTTCTGGCCAGATAGCTTAAAGCTTCCCCCACATCTTCAAAGGAAACAGAGGTTATAGCTCTGTGGCAAAAGACAATTAATTCCTCATGAGACATCGGTGCATTCAAGTCAGAGAGGAGCACAGACTACAGCTCCCTGTGACCAGGATAAAACTAAGAAGGCGGGGGTGGTGGTGGGCAGGAAAACAGGCTGATCTGTGGTGAAAGCACTTGTGGTTTCTTGTGATCAATCCCATCTTGATGAAAAACTGGAAATTTGTATGCAATTGAAGAACACATACACAGACTTCTGTGCCATAATCTTACTGCTGGTCTTATCTATATATCGAACATAAGCTCATCATACTTGATCATGTCTCTGACGGTAATACCTTTTACCCTCCACAGTGATAGGCTGGTAACGGGGCATATTGTGCCACCTCCTGTGATGCTTCTGATCCTGATGTGAAGGAGGCCTCTCCAATGAGCCTAAGCAGTGGGGGAAAGAGCCACGTAGACACATGGAAACTGACTCAGGCAGGACCAGAACAATTTCCTTAGCTGCACTGATGAAGGGTTTTTACCAGTTCCTGAGTGAGAAGAAACTGGAAGCTAATATCAAAACCCATGGCATGTCCTTTATAGTTTATCATATATAATCATGTACCATAAACTCTGTGTGGTCTGCATGCCACGGCGTGGGATCACTCATTCTCAACAAATCTTTTTGTTGATTTTTGTAAGTCCCAGCTAAGAACCCCTTAAGGGCTTATCTGAACTAGGTAGCACTGATTGTTGTGACAGAACTCCAGGGCCCGGTGGGGGCCAGGAGCAGCACCCCCTCCAAGAATTTTGTTTGGTGTGCTCTGTGGTACATCTGCAGGTGTGCATTGACCAATAGATATACTTGGTGCACATCCTGTGTCCAGGACCAAATGATGTGAACATGTGCCAACAGGACTCCAGGAACGTATATATTTCCATTCACTATACTCCTGTGAAGTTGCTACACTCCCCTGTTAAGTTGTTCTCTTTGTTTCCTTCTGAGCTTGGATCTCTTTTTGCATGTAGGCTCTGTTCCATGAAAGGCCCAGGAGAATACCTAAAGCCTAGGGTGTTGTTTTAAGCCACTTGGCTCATGAGCGTGTCTGTAAAGCATTGCTAGAATTGGAGGTGTTTCAAAGACAACCAGGGGCACATGAGAATACATGATCTAATACAGAGGGTGAATTCCTGGTGATTTGAAGCTGCTGAGCAAGGAGGCAAAACAGACCTTGAGGGGCAGTCCACCTTGATATCCTCAAATATGCATTCCCTGATTTCTAAGAGACCATCGTTTATCTTTCTATCTTGGGAACACCGTAAGTAATTTTTATCAAATAGAGATATTATGAATTGTTAATATTAGAGAATTAAAAGTTCCCCTTAAACTCCATTTTGAAATACATACATTTTTCATGTTTGCACGTAGGGTAATGTGCTAGCATATACAATGTTGCAAGTGTGGCCTGACATTGTGATAAAGCTGTTTCAGCAACAAGTCACAAGGAAGATATGATCTGGCTCCAGAAAATCGCCCACATACATACATTTGGACATGATTTCAGGAGATCTGTGGGCTCCAGAAGCCACACACAGATCTGAGGCTCAGAACTTGTGATGCCCGGACTTCCATAGTAAGTATGAGAAAATTGTAATTCTTTCCCACCAGGATTTATAGGTGGTGGCAAGTCTTCTGGTTGCCAGTTACACTGACATACCTCATAGTCTTCGGTGAGGGGGAAATTCCATTTACAAGCATCTCCCCACTCACCGTTCCTCCCCATTCATTTTCTTGGTTGCATGGCCCAACTGAGACTTGTCTGTGAGGCCCTGGCCCCAATAACCAACAACACAGCAACATGTTATGCATCGCAAGTGCAGACCACAGATGTCCTCTGTGGCCAGTTGAGTAGCAACATCAAGACAGCCCCGTGCAGAGCAGCAGCAAAGGCCAGAACCAAACCACCCAAAAGAAGGGAGGAGGCTAGACACAGAGACATGGGAAGTTGGGGAAAGTTCATCTGTTGTTAAAATCAACAAGTACAATGCCGACGGTGGAGGCCCAGATGTCCCATTAAGAAATGTCCTACTTAGTCTCAGAAAGTTGGCAACTGTCCTTGTGGGAACCAGCAGCAGGAGCAGCAGCTGCAGTGAACAAATCAGAAGTGTCCCTCCTCATATCTGGCTTCTTCTCAGACACGTCCCTCCTCTGGTAGCACCTCCTCTCACTGAGAGAAAGGGCCAAGGTTCCTGAGGTCCTACTGCCTGCCCTACCTTCATCTATCCCCTTCACTCCTTCTACTCCAACCACACTGGCCTCCTCCCCGAGTCTCAGACACACCAGACATGCCACCCCAGGACCTTTTTGCTGTCTCCTCTGGGTAGGATTCTCTTCCCTGATATCCTCATGGCTTTCTCCCTCACTTTTTTTCAGGTTTTTAATCAGATGCCACCTTCTCAGAGAGGGCTTCCTTGTTTATTTATTTTTTTGAAAAATAAAATCCTCCTTCCCCCATTCTCCATCTCCCTTTCCTGTACTATTTTACTTACTTATTTGCTTATTTTTGAAATGGGGGTCTTGGAATGTTATCCAGGCTGGAGTAAAGCGGCTATCCACAGGCACTGTCATAGCGTGCTACAGCCTCAAACTCTTGGGCTCAAATGATCTCCCGCTTCAGCCTCCTAAGCAGCTGAGACTACAGGTGTGCGTTACCATGCCTGGCTTGGTTTTATTTTTTGTCTTAGCACTTACCACCACTTAACATGCTTTCTCTTTTACTTCTACTTTGGCCTCCCTCAACAAGCATGTATGTACCATGCTGACAGAGATCTTTGTCAGTTGTACTGCACATTGTATCCCCAGAAGCTAGGAGATGGTTAGAACAATCTATCTCACAAAATTGTTGAGAAGATTAAATGGCTTAATACCTGTAAAACAGCTGAACAGTACTTGGCACATACTAAGAACCATGCCAGTGTTTGTTATTATGTTAATTTTGTTTTAAGCTTCATGATAAACCTAACTAGGTAGTTATTGTGATATCCATTTTATAGATTAGAAGACTGAGGCTTAAAGTAATTTACTTGAGTTTCCCCATTAGTGGTTGGCAGAGCCAGGATTCAAACCCAGATCTGACTCCACATTCTGTGCATGAATCTCCCTTGTTCTGCTTTGGAAATCCTGGGATAGAAGAGATGCAGAAATCCATTTACTCTGGAACAAGCTCAAAACCTGGGAAGGCTGGAACAGCCCAGGGGGTGGGAGGTGGGGAATAAAGTCTCCAGAACCCAGGGACCGTTTACTTACAGGCTGGTACACTGCACGAATCTGAAATGGCGTGTGGCATTCTATTTACTTCCTAACGTCACAAAAAATGTAATAGAGCCTGCCAATTAAGAATGTTTTCATGACCCTAGAAAATTCGTGGATTGGAGACATTTACTTTAAACAGTCGTTCCACCATAACAGGAAAAGAGGTAGAGCAGAGGAGTTTATTATAACAGCTGCTTTCATACCCCAAACAAGGTTTGGCTGTTTTTGGCAGGTTGTACTGTAGTAGGGCTGGCAAGAGGCTGACAGACTGTGTGAGTTTCCTTTCAAAAGATCCCCTTGCTTCCTTAAAAAACCCATGACTGGACTATCTAGTGTGAACTGCAGATGTTTGTTTCTCCTTTGCTCCTCTGTTTTCCTAGGGCTTCCATTCTACCAAGACTTTAATGGGGGCACGAGTTTGTAGGGCAGAAAGAGCTTTGGAATTGCAAAGACCTCAAGTGGAATACAGTGTTTCCTTTAGTAGTTGCTTAACTCTCCAAGACTCAAAGTTCTCATGGGCAGGGTTAATATAAAGATTAGGACAAGGAAAACACAGATCCTAGCACAGTGCTAGGCACAGTCACAGACAGCTACTATTATGACAAATTATTATTATGAACTTAGATGGCTGGAGGCCTGAATCTCAAGTCCTCTACAGGGCTTTCCTGAGACACTGCATTTTACAAAATGCATGCAGCAGAGATTGTAAAGTACAACCCTTTGCCTGAAGGGCTTTTAAAAAGTGACTTATCCACACCCCCTTCCCTTCAAACCTACAAAGTTGGCAAGAATTAGAACAAGGATAGATGCCAGGGTCCCTCTGCACATGTCATTGCTCTTAGGGTCCAAAAGGGGAAGAAAAGGAAGGGAGAGAGGGAGACCTGGAGGTGGCCTAGAGGGTAAGGATTCACTGGGTTTTAAACTGGAAATCCTACAGGAAGTGAAGGTTCCTGGCTCCTAGGACCTGGGCTGTGCCTCCATAAAACCCAGTGCTCAGCAAGCAGCTGAAATCATTCCAATGCTAATGGCTTCCAGATGGCAGAAGAGCCACCAGCCAGCACGATGCTCTCAGCACATGCGAGCCCGAGGGGTCTGATGCCCATTGGTCAGGCTGCTGACTTAGATAATAGAGAACCCATGTGAATGAGGAAGCAAGCCCACATCCCCTGGCCAGATCCAGCAGCATGTGTTGGAAGATGCCAGTCATGGCATATCCCTGTACTCTGCCGTGTCTCAGGCAACACAGAAGCCATCCTCCTGCCCCCTACAGGAATACATGCCCTTCAGCACCCAAGTCTGAGACCCACAGACAGCACAGGTCGTGTTGCTGAAAGGAAAGGAGGCTTCCAAAGCATTTGGGAGATCTGTACTGGGTTGAATTTTTGGATCCTGCTGTGGTGAAGGGAATCCTTGGCCATTGCCAGCAGCTTTAAAGACCTATTTTTGATTTCCAAAGCTTTTAATCCTCTGTCTATTCAGAGCCTGATCTTGGAGTACTTGCTTTCCAAAGAGAGACAGGGAAGCTGGCAAACAGCTCAAGAAAGACAGAGTGTAGATTTAAAGGGGTACCACTAGCTGGGCACATTCAAGGCACTCACTCCTGGGCTGGGTGAAAAATGGGTGGGTGGGTGTGGCCTGAACTCCTTCCCCACTGAGAGGGTTGTGGTTTCATTCAGACATTAAAACATCCCACAGCCCAAATACCAACTTGACCAAAAGGAGATTATGGAATTGTGCATACTTCAGCCCTAACCAATATCTAGGAATGATATTCCAAATATCTAACAAAGGCCCTGGCACTGATCAACTAGAAGGGATACCCCATGGTGCTCCCCTGCTGAATATCAGCCCTGCCTGAACCTCAGCAGAGACATTTAAAAAATACCATAGCGGTTACTTGTGGGTGGAATATCCCAGAACAGCCAACACACTTTCCACCATCGGCCCAGAGCTTTCTCTGCCTGGTGCTTTTCCTGGAGGGCACCCTGCTCAGTGCAGGCCAGGCTGCACAGAGCTGAAGGGACATCAGAAATTGAGAATTCAAAACAAAAACCATCATAAATAAAAGTAGCCAGACCAGTGGCTATTTAAAGTTGATCCACTGTTTAGGGAAAGCAGCTGCAAGAACGGTGCCAGGGAGTGGAGAATATTCTTTCATTCTTGTGACACGACAAGCTCCAAGCACATTGCTTGGTGAACCAAAACAGACACAATGGCCACTGGTCCCTCAGACAACATTGAATCCCACAGGCCTTGGGTAGTGAGGGAGAAAGAAGGAGGCAAACGGCACCCAACTCCTGCCCTCCAGGACCTTACTAGGAGGTCTTTGCAACTGATTTCCTTGCAATTAGTACCATAAGTTGTAAGTAAATACCTGGCTCCTTACACCTTGTCTATTTTGCTCTCCATGGGGAAAGTATGATTGCCAAAGGATAGACTAAGAAGACTGTATTTTGTCTTGTCCTTTCGAGATCCTTCTCTCTAACATGGTGTACTTCTTCCCAATTTATTTTTCCTTTCCCTTTCTACTCCTAGACTGCCACCTTCTCAATTCTCACCTATTCTTTCTGCTTTTCCCCAGATATCTGCTCTTCTCTGCTGTCTTCCCCCAATCCCCACCCCCTCCCTCACCCTCAGCCCCCACAGTTGTTCTTCCTCCCAGCTCTTTCTCTCCACCGGTGCCTTCAAGAACTCTACATCCAAACTGTCAAAAATAATCCTGAATGCCCTCGGGTAAGGGTCTGGTGGAAATGTGTAGGGTGGTTTTTCAACAACCATGCCCTTCCCAACACAGGGTTCACTCTGTTTGGTAGACTTGGGTTGGAGGAATTGTTCAATCTTTTTATCACAACATTTGATCTTTATTAAGAGAAAAAGTTTTAACAACCAGAAAGTTTCACTTACTCCAAAGCAGGCCCAAGCAACCTAAAAGTTTTTGAAAAGTGAAGGAAATCGAGGAAAACCACAAAGGGAAAAAGGAATAAAAGGAACAAAGAGCAGAAGAGAAAGACCCAACTACAGAATGATCACAATGTATTCAGGTCAAAGCTCAAAATGCTAAAACCATTTCTAATGTTCCACTAAGTGGCTGCCTCTTGGTGCTTCTGACAAGTGATTTAGAGTAAAAAGGTCTGCTCCCAAGGGGGCTCATGGATCTCCAGGCATGATGGTTCAATTGAGAGGGCTGGTGTTGCCCAGTCAGGAAGGTGGCGAGGCAAAGGTCAAATGTACAAGGGAGAAGTTCATTCATCAACCCGACATGTGAGCATGCCCGGGACAGCGTGCCGGATGAGAGCCATCTGCTAGATTCGCTTGCAAGACCAGATTAAGAAAGCACCAGCACAAAAACCACAAAGGAGAAGATGAAGCTGTGTTTCCGGAGGAAAAAGCAAAGATTTCTACCCAAAGCTGAGGTAAGAGCTTTATTTTTTTTTTCCAATGGTGAAGAAAGAATCCTACTTCCCTCTAATTTGGACTATTTTTAGCACACATGCCACAGCATTGGTGCCCAGCATGTTTGGTGGTGTCATATCCCTAGCCTGGAATTTTTCAGTAGTTTCCCACTGCCTAGAGAATAAAACAAAAATTCCATAGGATGGCATATAAGGCCTTTGTGTTGGGGCCCCCACCTAACTCCTCACCTTTATCTTCTCTCTGCTTTTCTCAGTGCAGACTGGAGGGTACTAGCAGCTTCCAGAGCACATTATGCTCTCTTGCTTTCCTTGTGTGATATGCCTTTCTCTCTGCCCAAACACCTTCCTTTGCTTGCTTTCCTGGCCAAATTGGAGTCATCCTCTACAACCTATCTGAAACCTCACACTTGTCTGTGAATTGTGACATCTGAGGGGTTCCCTCCCTAGACACCCACTGCACTAGACCACCACCCCATTATGCTAATCACTTTCATTTTGATAGACACAAGAACTGTATCTTTTCACCTTTTTGTCACCAGTGCCTAACACAAGAAGTGCCCTAAATGTATGTCAATGGTTCATGCAGCATTCATTTGCATTCTACATGTATATACACTTAATTACACATGTATACACACAACACACACACACACACACACACACATACACACACAATATGTCATCACGTCTTGCATCTCTAGGGTTTGGGTTCCAGTTAAGACCCTGCCATAAAGCTTCTGGCCACACTCCAGTGGTGGGATGGATGTGATAGAATGAAATGAGCTGTATATCAGGAACGAAATTTGAAATGTGGAAATGACTTAAGTGCTTAGAGACTTCATCTGCATAGCCCTCAGCTTTCAACTCAGGCAGCATATATATGCTTGCATGAGAGATCAGAGCAGACAAAAGTGAGTATGAACAGATAGATGTGCAGAATCCTATGAAGAGGCTTCCACTTGGTTCCCTTCCAGTTCCCTGGGCAACTGGCCCCTGCTGAGTGGTCCCATCTGGAGAGTCACATAGTATCTCCATAAATGTTAATTCCATTTTTAATTAGCCCTTTTCTAAAGAGCCACAGAATGTCAAAGGTGCTGGGATGAAAGTCGAACTTTTTGTAAATGTCAAAGGCAGCAGAACCAGACTCAGAGAAAGACAGGTAAGGGCAGGAAAAGATCCCTTGTATTGCAAGGTAGGTGCAGAAGTGGGTGTTTATGTAGGAAGGAGTTTTTGAAACATTCCATTGTACTGAGACATACTTCTGCTCCAAAATCCCAATCTTTAATGTCTGGCATGAAACTGGCAGGATAAGAGAGGGATATCGAAATCGCAAGTGTTCTTAAGTTCTGAAATTTGGCATCATTTGTGTTCTATTAAACAGTCCACCTCAACACAAATGATAAATATTTGAGGTGATGGATATACTAATTACCCTGATTTGATCATTATACATTGCATATGTGTACTGCAACATCACACTGTACCCCATAAAATAGGTACAATTATGTATCGATTAAAAATAATAATAAAAATAAAATGCCAATAAAAAAACCATAATTCCTTTTACAAACCACACATTTTGGTTGGAATGAAAGTTTTTATAAACATTTTGGAGAGTAACCACAATTTTAAATGTGTATATCCTTTGATGTGGCAACTTCACTTGTAGAAATAAATTCTACTAAAATATTCACAACTATACAAAGATAAATGAATGAGAAATGTTCATTAAAATATTATTTGTAATGGAGAAAAAATGGAAACTTTTAATTTCCAGCAAAAAGGAAATTATTACATAAGTCATGGAGTATTATAATATGGAATTCTGTACAGGTGATAGAAAGAACAGAATAAATGCATATGCAGTAGCATGGAGAAGAATCCCCATGACATGTATAGTTTTAAAGCAAGTTGCTGAATAATTTTTTAATTCGCCTTTCATTGGGGTAATAATTACTAGATTTAAAAATGCCAAAAACTCATTATTGGGGTGCATTAAACAAGCAGACAGGCCTGTGATCTCCTAGAGATCTAAAAAAAATAAAAATAAAATAATAAAAAAATAAAAAAAAACTACTGCCACCAGGCTTACTAGGAAATACACTGCTATAGTAATCTGCAATACACCTGTGATGGAGTTGAAATATCACATACCAGGTACACTGTGAATTAAGCAGGCATTGCAGATGGCCAAAAGATCTGATCACCAACTAAAAACATAATTTCTAGGGCAATATGTATCTTTAAATTATCAAAATCTGCCTTACACTTCACCTTTCCTGTGCTAAGTAAGGGACTTCCTGTATAAATCATTCAGATACAGATGAAAAAAATCCTTTTCCTTTTTACTTTTCATGCACAGAATCAAGACTATAACTAATTTCACAGATGTGTGGTCTGACTTACTACTTTACATAGAATTCTAAATAGTTCATAGGCAGGAAGAGTGTATTTTAAGTGTTCCGCATCTCATAGGTTTTCCTAGTCTAGCAAATATATGACATGCAGAAATAGGATTTGAAAAGACTTTGAAAGGCTGGAACTCTGAAGCAAACCCAAGATAATGCAATCCAGTAGGAATGAAGTCCTTCCTTACCTTAGGCTCAGGTTTCTATCTTGACACCCTACTTATTAGCACTAAAGCCCCTCCATGTTCCAGTTTCTTCATGGGTAATGTGGGTATCATTATAACCACATTACAGGATTATTGTATGGATTAAGTGAGATCATGCATTTACAATGAACATCATAAAAGTGGCACAAATTGGGCCAGTATATAGTAGTCCCCTCTTCTTCTCTCCTTTTATTGTGATTCAAGCAAATTTTTTATTATTTTAAGTGACATAATTGTACACATTTATGGGGCACAGTGTGATGTTTCGATACATGTATACAACATGTGAGGCTCAAGTCATGGTATTTAGCATATCTATAACCAAACATTTATAATTTATAATCAAACATTTATAATAATATATATTATAATCAAACATTTATAATTTTTTTGTGCTGTGAACATTCTAAATACTTTAAAAATATAATTCTTTTTTGAAGTGTTGTATGGAGACAACACACATTCTAACCTGTACTTCCACACTGTCTGTTTTATAATGGCAGTCATGAGGAGTATGGTTTCCCAGGACTACCTGTGACTGCGTGGGCAAGTCTGATTCTGGAGCTCAGGATTAGGAAGTTCATTTTTGCAGCATACCCAAGTTATATCCTCTCACCTGGCCTTTATAAATATTAAAGGTGAAATTTTTTTTTTTTTTTAATATTCAATATTTTTTTATTGTGATATTGTGGAGTACAGTTAAGGGTTAGGTACACAAATATGTCTCGTTCAGGCACCCTTGTTGATAAGAAGTGTCCCCCCATCCCCAGACAGGTATTTACTACCATT
>CAUYQG010180924.1:0-55146 GCA_963574415.1 Tarsius wallacei | reverse complement strand
AGATGAGTCTCCTGGATGCAGCAAATAATTGGGTCATGGTTGCTTATCCAGTCCGCTATTCTGTGTCTTTTCAGTGGTGCATTTAGTCTATTCACATTCTCGCTGATTATTGAAATATGATTGTTTATCCCTGTCATGAGGGTCTTATAAAGTTTTTCCTTTGCTTGTTTTCTTTTGGCTTTGGGGTTAGTGTATGTGTGTGTTTTCAAGTTTCCTGTTGCACTCTATTCTCTGCTGATTCTGTGCTCTGTTGTTCTCTTGAAATGTGTGGTCAGTCTTTTTCTTTCTTTTGTGCTTAATACCTCTTTAAGTGTCTCCTGTAGAGCTGGTCTGGAATTTGCATAATTTCTTAGGGATTGGATGTCTGGGAAGGATTTTGATTCTCCATCACTGATGATGCTGAGCTTGGCTGTACAGGAAATTCTTGGTCTAAATTTTTTATCTTTGAAGACTTTGAATATAGGGCTCCAGTCCCTTCTTGCTTGTAGTGTTTCTGCTGGTAGGTCTGCTGCTATTCTGATTGGTTTTCCCCAGTAGGTAGTCTGACCTTTTTTTCTTGCTGCCTTTAGGATTTTTTTTTTATGTCTTCTGAGGGTTCTCTGTATCTCTTGTGCCTGGCTGGTCACATCTCTGGTGAGATGGGGAAAGTTTTCTTGGATTACTTCCTGGAATACTTACTCCAAGTTGTATTTTATTTCCCTTTCTTGTTCTGGGATGCCAGTCAGGCATAGGTTCGGCCTCTTGATATAATTGCACATCTCTTGTAGGCTTGTTCTTTCTTTCTGAGCCTTCTTTCTATGTTTTTTACAGATAGGGTTAATTCCATGTTCTGATCTTCAAGTTCTGAGATTCTTTCTTCAGCTAGATTAATTCTGCTCTCCATACTTGTTATCTTGTTATTTATTTCCTGGATGAATTTTTTTACTGCCAAAATCTCTGTTACAAGTTCTTTCAGTGTTGCATCTTGCTTTTCTTGAGTCCTATTCACTCTTTCCACCCATTTCCTAATCCCTGTCATATTCTGGGGACAGTCTTTGGTGACTTCCATGGTTTGGGCACCATGGTCTGCTTTTTCAGGAGTTTTGTCTTGGTATGCTTGAAATTGCCTGAGGTCTTCCTTTGGTTTTTCCTCATTTGTGGCAGATCTCTTGTTTTTCTCTTTAGTTCTGTTATTCAGTGTCAGTGGGAGAGGCTTTCCCTTCTGACGTTTGCTCAGACCTCTATTCTTCCGTGATCTGGGCTCTGGATTTGTTGTATTTTGAAATAGGATGGTGGATGGTAAGCTGTGCTGTCTCTTTTAGTTGTTGAAATTCAAATAAAGTATGAGATGGGGCACTAGGAATCAGCTACTACTTGCAAATTAAAATGTTCACTTATTGTGGTGTGTGTTCCCTGAGACCCACTCCCCACTGCCACTCTTTATGACGATGCAAAGCAGAAACCAATGCAAAAGCAATTGAACACATACACACACACCCAAAACAAACTGAAATAACAACAAAGCGAAACAAAACAATCAGCAACAAAAAGACCCCCAAGAAAACTGAACACATGCACACATGCCTAGCACAAAGTGAATAGAGAAGAAAAGCAGAAAGACCGAAGGAAAAAAAAAGGGGGGGGTGTTCAGGTCGAACCCTCACACATCTATTGACATACCCCTTAAACTATAAAAAAAGAATATAAAAAAGACCCAGAGGAACAAAAACCAACAACCACAACAAAATCAAAAGATAAACAATCATTCACATACTCACATAAACAGAAAATGACAAAAGAAGAAAGAAACAGAAAAATAAAAGTAAAAGAAAATTTTTGGGGGGGGATGCAGATCAAACCCTCACATACACGTCCATGCACAAAGAAAAAATATTTTAAAAATAGATGAACTAACAAGCAAACAGTCAAAAAAAATTTTTTAATTAAAAAATAATTGAAAATTTAAAAAACAAAAACCCGAACAAACAAACAAACCAAAAAAACCCCTGCCCTCTTGTGGCAGGCTCTGTAATTGTTCTCTAATCAGGTGTCTCCTGCAAAGCCTCCTCTTTCACTCTCTCCTCAGGGAATGAAGCAGGGTAGGGTAGAAGGAGGGACAGTGGAGGTGGGGTGGGGCTGCAGGCCTCCCCTCCCACTCTCGTATGGTCAGGGAGATCTCTTGTGGGGAGGTACGGAACCATCTCTTCCCTAGGTATGTACTCTCACTGGGTTGCGCAGCCAGACCTATCCTGGAGTGGAGCTCTCCTATTGCAATTGACATCCAGGCTCCGCCTGGGTTTGTCCCTCTCAGTCATGGCCCCGCTGTGTGGGTCTGACATTCAGACGATTGCTGGGCAGGAGGGGGTTTGGGTCAACCCTGGACTCACCACTGATCTCTTTGGAGCACTTTCTCATCCTTTTCTGGCCACACCCTTTGTCCCACAGCTGGATCAGGGTAGGGGATGGGGCACCTGGAACTCAGCACTCATCAGGTCCCTCTGAAGTTTGTGCTCTCAGGATATTCCCTTTGGGCCATGATCAAGCCCTGAGTAGTTGATCCCCAATCACAGAGATCGGATAGGTTGGTCCATAGCACTGGTCCATAGCACTTTCCTGCCCCATCTTCAGTATGGTGGTGGGGTGCCTCTCCTGTCCTCATCGGTGGGAACTTACCTCTGAACTCCTGTCCACAGCCCTTTCCAGCGCCCTGCCAGGTGCTGAAGTGATGAGGCAAAGCCCTGAACAGTCAGTCTCCTGCTTCAATAGTGTAGGAGTGCCTGGGGCAATAGTGCCTCCCCTCCACTTTTCAAAAGGAAAACGTCTGTCCTTTTTGAAAAACTGGTGCTCTGCTTCTGTGACCCAGGAAGAGCCAGGGACAAAGTAGAGAAGCTACAGCCCCTGCTGTTACACCAGGGGCCTGGCCACCTGCTCACAAGCCCCACTTAGACAGTCTCTCCCATCGTTTTCTTGCCAGGGAGGGTTTGTTGATTTAAAAAAAAAAAAAAAAGAAAAGAAAGAGAAAATGGCGCTCGGCTTCTGCGTCCTGGGAATCGCTAGGGTCCAAGTCCAGACACTGTGGCACCAGCCACTGCACCAGGAGATCCCTGACCGCTAGCTCCCTAGCCCTTAGTCAGCCACTCACACACCCACTCGCTCATACACAGAATTTTCCCTACACTCACTCACGCGGGGACTCGCATAGTACCACTGGCTTGGCTGCCATCTTCTACATTATTCTCCAACAGATATTTTTTTAAACAAAATACACCCAGATTGAAAATTCTTTTCTTCTTCTAAATGTTTATCTTTAATCTTAGGAAATTTTAAAAGTATAATGAAACACAGAACTTTTAAGTAAGTATAGCCCCATTTGAATTGTGTCATAGACTTTATACAGTTGTACCTTGAGAACTGTGTTTTCTAAATGGTTTATTGCTAGCTTTATTGGATATTTCAGCTAATAATTTTCAGTAACTGAAGTATCAAATTTCAGTGATTTACTTCTGCTCAGTCACTATGTAAAAACATGTTTACTTTGGGTATCGACTATAATAGATGTTAAATTAGTGCAACAGAATGCATATGTGAAGCAATTTTAAATAAAAAAATATATTTGGTTTCTCATACCTTACTATATTAAAAAGTTAAGAAATAAATGTCGTTAGTTTTTAAGTACATTCTTGTATGAGTAGAAAACATGTTTTTTTAATAAACCAATCTTTTGATGTATGACTTGAGTATATAGGGAGTATTTAAATTTTTATTAACTTGTCTTTTATTTATTGATCTAGAGGTGCTTAAATTGCAGAGTTTGGCTTAGAATTTCAGAGTTTGGCTTCCTTGTGAATAACAATGATTGAAGCTATTGAATTAGGCAGCTAACTTTGTTGTGAAATTGAGATACTAATTATCTGTATAGTATTGACGAATTTAGGAGCAAAAGTAAAGTTATGATATATTTCAAAACTTTGTCTTAGTGCATTATAACTACAGAGGTTTTACAAAGGTACAGAATACCATCTGGTAAATTCTTTTCCCAGTATTTTTTCAGAAATCATCTTTTTATTATATCTAAATTTACTATGCTTAATATAACCTTAGAAGATATCTAGTAAGCCATACTAAATAACTTTTTTTTTTTTTTTTTGAGTTGGAGTCTCACTCTGCCGCCCAGACTGGAGTGCAGTGGCTGCTCCCGGCCACTGCAGCCTCAACCTGCTGGGCTCCCGCGATCCTTCCGCCTCAGCCTTCCAAGTAACTGGAACTACAGGCGTGCGCTACCACGCCCGGCTAATTTTTTTTTTTTTTTTTTGATTTACTGTAGAGATGAGATCTCGCTTGCCCAGGCGGGTCTCGAACCTGCGGGCTCAGGCAACCCACTCACCTCAGCCTCCCAAAGTGCGGGATTACAGGCTGAGCCACCGAGCCTGGCTTAAATAACTTATTTTCTAAGTGAATTCACTCTCCTGATATCAACAGTGAATAACACTTTCCCTGGGTCAAAGTTTATTTCAAAATAGGAATAGGTTGACATCATTGCCAAATATTTCTTAAAATGCTCATACAGCGATGAGTATTTTGAGAGCCTGCAAAACTATTATGTGTATAAAATTTTAATTGTTACTGAATTTTACAGGTTTACAGCCCAAAAACAAATTTTAGCAGAGCATGAGTTTAAGTGATTTTAGTCTAAAAATAGCTTTTACTAACTTTTAGTTTATAATATTTGAATTGTGTATGTGTATACATATATATGCTCACATAGAATTGAATTGTATAATACAGGTATATGGTACAAGTTATAGGGACCTGTCCCTCAATTAGGTTTTCAAAATCTAAAAATATTGCCAAACCTCTTGTAAATAGACAATTACCTTTAGATTTTTATTACATTTTACACATCTTTTTCAAATTGAACTTTATTGTACCACATGTAGGATTTGACCATTATCATATTACAGGACTCTTTTTTTAAAATGTAGGGTTTTTGTTTTTGAGTAAGTAACATTTTTTTCTGAGAAAAAATTTTTTTTATTCCTTATTCCCAAAAACCATAGATGCCTTTTGTAACATAACCACTGTTTGGAATAATACATTTGATAATTGTTGAAGTATTTAAAGCACGATCTGATTAATTATAATTGTAATAAGTGACTTTTTACTAATCTTTCACATACAAAAAATTTTAATTTCAAACTTTTTAGAAGTTATGCTTAATATATTTAATGAAAGCCGTTTTAAAAAACTCAATCCTACTTAAACACCTTCATCTACAAAGTATTAATATCAACTTTTACAAAAAAATGCCTATGTGTAGGGCTACTGAAAGAACATAAACATGAATAAAATGTATCCCTTATAGACCTTAATAATCCAGAAAGATGAACACATTTTTTTTTTTTTTGAGTTGGATTCTCACTCTGTCACCCAGACTGGAGTGCAGTGGCCGCTTTCGGCCACTGCAGCCTCGACCTGCTGGCCTCCGCCAGTCCTTACGCCTCAGCCTTCCCGAGTAGCCGGAATTACAGGCACGCGCTACCACGCCCGGCTGATTTTTTAAATTTATTGTAGAGATGAGGTCTCGCCAAGTTGCCCAGGCGGGTCTTGAACCCGCGGGCTCAGGCAGTCCACTCACCTCAGCCTCCCAAAGTGCAGGATTACAGGCTGAGCCACCGATCCCGGCTGAACACATTCTTTTTAGACGTTAAGTTTCCTAAGAATGAGTATCATGTCTTTCTTATTATGTCCCTAGAATGTAGCACAGTGCCTGACACATAGTAGGTGCTCAGGGCTTCTTATAGTCAGTGAATGGGTGAAGAAATAGTGAGCAAACAAGCATCCCTTAAAATAATGTCCCTTAATTTTCTCTGTTCCCTACTCTGAATGAATGTTGATTGTGATTATATGATTGAATTATTTTGTTGGTTGATTTAAAAATAACAAAACATCCTACAAGCCAACTGTTGTTTATCCTACTATCCTCTATATAGAGATCCTTTATATTAGTAATTTTGGTTTTAAAAAAACATATATTTTCAGATGGCATGACCCCTTACCATTTCTACATGTGATTTTAAGAATTGCCTTACATGTCTTTTTTTCCACAAAGGATCATGTTTTACTTTGGATAAATTTCAGAAAGTCATTCTTTGTAGAAGGTCAGATGGGGTAAATATGATTTAATTCCTTATTTTACATTTGGAATTTTTAAATGCAGGAGAATCATATAATAATGAAGAAAAAGAGAATTTTTTCATGTATTCAGGGAAGAGCAAAAATTAGATTATTTGTGAATAACAACTTTCAGTTCACTTATATAAGGCTTCATGAATTTGTTTTGAAACAGTTGTTCTTCCAAAGTTTTTTCATTGATTTCGTTGCCCTTGCCTTGTATAAATATGGCATTTGTTTGGATGTGTAGGATAGCCTGCATAGTCAAAATTTTCACATTTAATAATGAGCGTTGTATAAACTGTCTGAGGATTCTTTTGGACATTCATTTTCACCCTGACAGTCAGATAATTAGGAGCTTGGAGAGTAGATTTCTGATTAATCAGAGAATGTCTTTAAAACATCTTGATATTAAAGAAACAAACAGTAGCAATCTCCTTATGAGTACACCTTTATATATTTTAATAGTAAGATGGACAAGTTAGGCCCTCCACTTCGAACTGGAAGACATGTGCAAAGGTTGTATGGCAGTGATACAGTATCAGACAGTGCCATCACAAGACATGAGTTATTACCCATTTACAAGTAAGTATTTGTAACTCAGTTTGGTTAATATTTCCTTAAAGACTTTATATAATGGAATACTATAGCTTTTATTTTCCTATACTTACAAAAAAATGTTAGTTGAATCACTTTTAAGCTAAAGTAATCTAATATTTAAACCATTACTAAATAATTGTCTAATATTTAAAACATTTTGATTTTTGGTAAATATTTCTACGGTCAAAAAACTGATTTTACATGTTATCCATTAAATATTAATTTTAGAGGGTTTAAATTGCAGTCACATTTAAAAATTGTTTTTTGTGAAATTATTTTGGGGAGTAGTTAGAAGGTTTTTAAAGTAGAGTTTGAGAAAAATTATGTCATATGGTATATAATATTGCTAGATTATCTTTTAGTTAAACAAGTGATGAATTTCTATAAAAAGCAGGAAAAAAATCTTAAAAAACATTTTGTAGGGATTCTTAGTCTTTTTGTTAGATGGTTTGTAAATTCCACATAAAGCAGGGAAAGAATGTGATGACACTACCAGATACTCCTCTCTGTTTACTGTTTTGGGCCTCATTTGTAGCCCTCATTTTAAATGATAAAATTATGAACTAAAAATTAATTTAGTTATTTAAAGTTGAAAAAGATATTATTAAACCAAATTAACTTAGATAACTTTTAAAACAACACCTGCTACAATGGTCTACTTACTATATGGTAGGCCATATAGTAATAGTAAATAATTAGATAAACAATAAAATAAAGAAGAGAGAAGTCTTTATGATATTAGCAGCAGCCATCCTAGGAGAAAGAGTTCGTGCTCTGAGCCATTTTTTACTACTGCTACTTGCTGTCTGAAACAGATCTCAAAGAAATAGTGACTAGCAGTAAGATAAAGTATAGTTCCAAATTAAACCTTCTTTAATTATTTGTTTGAGCTGCAGGCAGATTCTTGATATAGAATAAAAGCAACACTTTTCAGGTTCTGGCCTGGAAGAAAATTGTGTTGCCCATGTGAGTTTGGGTTAACATGTTGTAAGTGCTGAGTCAAACCAAACTGTTCTTCCCATTCGCATAAGAATGATTCTTGATACTCAGATTCTACCCCTTGGACAATGTTATACTGAAAATAAATAATAGGTATTTGATAATGGCAGCTATTAATTATGATAATCTCTTATATTGTCATCTAAATATACATATCTTCAATATCTTAAATTATTGGTATGGTGAAATTATGTATATATATTTATGGGTGTGTTTGTATTATCTATATAAGATTTTCAGTAATACTGTTCGAGAGCCAAAAAAGTCTTTCTATTCAAATACCATTCTTTGTCAATAACTTTTTTTGGAGATTGATTTCCTAGAAAGGCACCATAGTTCTAGAACATTCTGTAGGGTCTATACAAAAGTAGAGAAAACTTCATGGATGGACTTGGAGTGACCATCTGAAGAAGTCCAGGACATTCCATCCATGCACAAAGGTTATTTTTTGCCAGTTGAAGTTTAAAAATAATTTAAAGAAGTAACTATTCAAAGCAATTACTCTTTAAATGACAGCGTTGTATATTGAATACGAGATCTGTAATACAATCCATTTACATTCAAGTCCTGCTCTGGTCACATAATAGCTTAGCAATTTATGTAATCTCTCTGAACAGGCTTCAACTTTAAAATGGGAATAATATCTTCTGAGATTTGGGGGACGTTAAATAAAGTGAAGTATGTGTAGTACCTGGTGTCATATTTGTCATATGGTGGGTATTTGAAAAATAGTAGATGTTGTTATTACCATGTGTTTGGAAGCAGCTATTTAAAATTTTAGGCTACTCCTCCTACTTTGTTATATTAGTAGAGGAGGAAGAATTTCAGCCAAAGTTTAAGAACTTCTAATCTGGAGGTATTTTTAAAAGTATTCTGCTTGTTCATGTAACACAACGTTGCTTACCTGTGAAATGAGAAGATTTGACTAAATCCTTCTGGGGTGGGAGGTGAACTATACTTTACTAAACCCTAGCTTTGCAACATACTAACCGTGTCAATTTGGGTAAGCCCTTAAGAGCTTTTTTACCTCAGTTGCCTCATTTGTAAAATGGAGTTATTAATCCTACTCATTTCTTGGGATTATTAAGATTAAATAAGTTTCTGTGTGCAAAATAATTATAAATGTATTTGGCATGTAGTAAGCAGTATTATAAAATGTTAACTTGTAGTATTAGCAACAGCAATCAATAGTAATAGTATTATCATCAACTACCTAAATATTTATATAAATTGCAATTTATATCTCATAACCTTTCTGAAAGATAAGTGATCATTTTATAAATGAGGGAATTCAGACTCACTATCACAAAGCTGTTCAGCAGCATTGGCATTTGGATCTAGGATCTAGATTCATTTGGATCCCAAAGTGTACACTTGGAGTATTATATCATCATTAGCTTTATTTTTTTTCTTTTTATTTTTTTGAGTTGGGGACTCACTCTGTTGCCCAGACTGGAGTACAGTGGCACACTCCTGGCCACCACAGCCTCAACCTGCTGGGCTCCAGCGATCCTTCTGCCTCAGCTTTCTAAGTAGCTGGAACTATAGGCGTGTGCTACCATGCTTGGCTAATTTTTGACTTATTGTAGAAACGAAGTTAGCTTTCTAAGTTTTCTTTGATTACTGGAGTTTCAAGATGGAGATTCAGGGATGAGCCAATCAAAGGTGCCCCCTGATTCCAGATAGCCCTGATATGCAGTTAATAAAATTAAATCTTTACAAGGAAAATTACATTAACCCATTTATTTTAGTTGCTTTTTCTAGGAACTTTTATAAATTGAATATTATCCTATAAAGTGACTAATGTTTAAAGTGACTAATGTTTCTTTTTGTTAACCACATCTCATATTCTTAGAAAATTAATAAGCATGTATGTTATGTTTTGTTTTATTTTTTTTTCCCCAAGTTTTCAAGCAAAGTTTATTTTGAAAGTAAATAAGAGAGAGAAAGAGACGATTCATCTCCCCAAGATAGGGGAGGAGGCTAAAGTTCTGTTTTGCTTTTTTATAGAGTTACCATAAGCAGCATTTAACACATGTCTATGTTTTGGGGGAAATACAAGTTTATACTATAAATTTATACTTTTTAAAAAAACTTGAAGCTTTTCAGAATGTTTAATTGCATGTTAAATATGTATGTATGCATACACACATATTTTAATGGATTTTTTTGTATTATCAGGATAGCGATAATAAATGCAAAATTATTTGATTTATTCTTAGTATTAACTACTATTTGTTTTCAGATTTAAAATAATTTTTTGGACTTTAACCTTTTGGACTTCTCTGCAGCTTCTAATTATCTTTCTAATTATGTAAGTAGACAATTGGAGAAAGAGTTATTATTCAACACTTTATTGTATTTCATCTCTTATAGAGCTAACATCAAACCTCGAAATTCCACACCACCTAGTTTGGCAAAAAATCCTGCCTCAGGTGTGCTTACAAACAAAAGAAAAACATATACTGAGAGCTACATAGCCAGGTATGTTTAACTCTACTATTCTAATAACTAAAATAAAAATGAGTTTATGATAATTTTTCAAAGATCATACACAAAAATAAGTAACAAGAAATTGATAGAAAACCTGATTTTTTAATTTTGATCTGACTTTTAAGTTTTACACTGAAAAACTAGTTTGGTCATAAATAATATTTCCCATATCTTGTTATCATATTATGAAGTAAATGCTCAAAGAATTTATTCAGTTCTACTGGACTTATTTGGCTTTTTGGTGTATTCATTTTAACTTAGTAACATGGTTATTTTTACCTCTACAAATAGAATAATAGAACTTTTGAATCACTGCTATTATAATTTATAACAACATTTTAATATTTATCTTATCCTCTGAGATGTTTATTTACATACTTCTCTTTCTAGTCTGTCATGGTATTTACTTAACTTTGGCATTGCCTGCTTTTAAACATATAATGAACTCATCTCAATGATATTTTATATATATAATATATATAATCTAAATATTCATAATAAAATATACATATATTTATTTTACACACACAGAACAACTTATTCTAGAAAGTTTTAAGGAAAGATATATGAATCCACACAACTTGAGAAGCAAAGACAATGAGATCTTACAAGCAGCGAGAGAAAAAAGGACATTACTTAGACTATAGGATTATCCACTTAGACTTAACAACACTTGGTGACAAAAGACAATGAAATAAGCACTTTGAGAGTACTGAGGGAAAATAAATATGTCTTGGATTGTATACCAAACTTTAGTGTGTACCAGAATTACCTGGAGAGGTAATTACAACACAGAGTTTTGGCCCCAACCCAAGATTTCTGATTTAGTAGATCAGGGGTGGGGCACAACATTTTGCTTTAATGATGTATTCTCAAATGATGCTGATGCTACCAGGTTGAGAACATCATTTTGTGAACTACTGAGCTAAACTATCATTCTACGAATAAGTGAAATAAAACTGTTTTCAGATTTTAAAATTTTGAGAAATTTTATGATCTATAGACCCTAATAAAGAAACATCCAAAAAGCTGTTTCTTAGGAAAATAGAAAATTACCAAAGGAGGAGGAACTTTATAAGGATGAATGGTGGGCAAATAAATTGAGAATTATTTAAATAAAACTAATACTGAGTATATAAAATAATAAAGATAAAACACAATTAATGACATAAAAAGATAATAATAAAGAACACAAATTCCCGTTCTCACTCATAAGCAGACCTTGAACAATTATTGTAATACCATAAGAAAAGGATTTACAGTAGTGGGAAACTGCCAGGAGGGTGGGGCACACCTCATCAACAAAGGTACCTGCATAATGAACATTTGTATACCTAACCCTGAATTGTACCCCACATCTTTAAAAAAAAAGATTTAAAAAAGAAAAAAACCCTGATTTTAAATAAACTAGAAAACTAAAACATATAATTAACTCCCCCTACCTCCTCACAGCACATGCAAGCAGACTAGTCTCATGATGGTTTTACATGGTAAGTAAACTTTTCCAGGGGAGGGGGCTGAGAAATAATGTTTCTCTATTTCTTTTAAAAGATTAGTCAAACCTTAATACACAGACTAATAAGACAAAGTAAAATTATAATTAATCTTATGTATGAACTTGAAGATACATGACAAAAATCTCTAAGAATTATAGCAAACGCAGTTCATAAACTTAGGAATTCATGACACTTTAGATTTATCCAAGAAAACAAGTTTCATTTAACATTAGGGAGTCTGTTAACAAAATTCATCATGTTAAAATATTAAAGGATTAAAAATATAGGTCATTTCAACAGATACAGAAAAAGCGTTCAATAAGATTTATCATCTATTCTTCATAAAAACAAAAGCTCTTAGAAAATTAAGAATGGAAGGGAATGTCATTAAACTGACAAAATGTATTTCTTAAAGCCCTGCATTAGTATTGTTATTTAATGATGGCATATAACAAATATTTTTTGTAAAAGCACAGATAACACAAAAACGTCAGCTATAATCATTTCTATTTTATGAGGATTTAGCAAATGTTATAGGGCAAAAAAGAATACAGATTTACAAGATTTGGAAATCAAGGCAAAACTTATTATTTACAGATAATATGAATATATATGTGTATATATTTGTGTGTATATATAAATAAATCTCTCCAAAAGACAGATTATTGAGGATATAATAATCTTAGTAAATGGACATGAGATCAGTTTGCCAAAAGTTATTGCAGTCTGTTTCTCAGCAATAAACAGAAAGTACAGTTTTTAGAAAGATCCACACAAACACATGCAAATTTAAGATACATCGGAACTAGTTCAAAGCCAAGCAAGAACTTTAAATTTGATGGAAAAATTACAAAACTTCAAAGACATTTAAAAAAATTAGAGTTACAGGCATACTTCATTTTATTTCTCTTTGCTTTATTCTGCTTTGTACATATTATGGTTTTTAAAAGCTAAATGTTTATGACAACTCTGTCAAGTCTCTTAGTGCCCTTTTTCAACGGCATGTGATCACTTCATGTCTCTGTATCACATTTTGGTAATGTATTCAATATTCCAGACTTTAAAATTATTGTATTTGTTATTGTAATCTGTGATCAGTTGGCATGAGATTCTTATAAAGACTGCACAGCCTAGGTCCCTCACATGCACAGTTCACAATAGGGATCACACTCCTATGAGAATCTAATGTTGCTGCTAATCTGACAGAAGATACGTTTTGCTTGCCCACCACTCACCTCCTGCTGTGCGGCCCGGTTCCTAATAGGCCATGGATCAGTACCAGTCCACGACCTGGGGGTTGGGGCCCCCTACACTAATGGATCTGGGCAAGGTAAATTATAAACATTCTGGAAAGGTTTTACCATGCTGGATGCCATTAAGAACATTTGTGATTAATGGGAGGAGGTCAAAAACTCAACATGAACAGGAGTTTGGAAGAAGTTGATCACAGCCAAAATCATGGAACTTTGATTGAGGGCTTTAAACCTTCAGTGGAGGAAGTAACTGCAGATGTGGTGGAAATAGCAAAAGAACTTGAAATAAAAGTGAATCTCGAAGATGTGACTAAATTGCTGCAATCTCATGATCAAACGTGAATGGATAGGGAGTTGATTTTTATGGATGACCAAAGTGTTTTTCTGAGGTGAATTTGCTTGCGGTGAAGATGCATGAACATTGTTGATTGAAATGATAACAAAGGATTTAGAATATTCCATAAACTTAGTTGATAAAGAGAAGCAGGGTTTGAGAGGATTGACTTGAATTTTGTAAGAAGTTCTACTGTGGGTAAAATGCTATCAAACCGTATCCTGTGCTGCAGAGTAATCTTTCATGAAAGGAAGAGTCCGTTGCTTTGTTGTCTTATTTTAAGAAATTGCCACAGTCACCCCAACCTTCATCAACCATCACCCTGATCAGTCAGCAGCCATCAACATCAAGGCAAGACCTCTACCAGCAAAAAGATTATGACTTACTGAAGACTCAGATGATTGTTATCATGTTTTAATGATAAGGTATTTTTAAATTAAGGTATTTACATTTTAGGCATAATGCTATCTCACACTGAATAGACTGCAGCAGGTATTCCCAACCCCCAGTAAACAGACCAATCTGTGGCTTGTTAGGAACCAGTTCACATAGCAGGAGTTGAGCAGCAGGTGAGGGTGCGACACTTTGTCGGTCTGTACTTACGGCGGCTCCCCATCATTCTCATTACTACTGCCTGAGCTCCATCTGCTGTTAGATCAGCAATGGCATTAGATTTTCATAGGAGTGCAGACCCTGTTGAGAACTGCTCATGTGAGGGATCTAGGTTGCATGCTCCTTATGAAAATCTAATGCCTGATGATCTGGGACAGAGCTGAGGTGTTGATGCTAGTGCTGGAGAGAGGCTGCAAATACAGATTAACATTAGCAGTGAGATTTGACTGCACATTCCCACCCCACCATGGTCCTTGGAAAATTTTTCTTCAGTGAAATCAGTCCCTAATGCCAAAAAGGTTGGGGATTGCTGGACAACAGTATACTGTAAACACAACTTTTTTTGAGTCAGAATCTCACTCTGTTGCCCAGGCTGGAGTGCAGTAGCACACTTATGGCGACTGCAGCCTCATCCTGCTGGACTCAGGTTATCCTTCCGCCTCAGCCTTCCAAGTAGCTGGAACTACAGGCCTGTAGAGAAGAGATCTCGCCAAGTTGCCCAGGCTGGTCTCAAACCCCTGGACTCAGGCAATCCTATTACCTCCATATCCCAAAGTCCTGGTATACACGAGTGAGCCACCATGCCCAGCAACAACTTATTTATATGAACTGGGTAACCAAAAAAGTTCGTAAAACTTGCTTGAAGTATTCGTGTTATAGCAGTAATCTGGAATCAAACAAGCAGTATCTCCAAGGTATGCCTGTATACACCTTATTCTTAAAATAGAAAATGTAATATTATAAAGCTGTTAGGTAAAGCCATCTTTTCTCTCAGAAATTACTATATAAATTCAGTGAATTTTTTCAAACAAAATTTATGAATCTTCACAAGTTGTTTTTAAAATGTGTTTGAAAAACAAAAGCCTAATATTAGCCAGGACAAATTAAAAAGAATAATGTGTGAATGATGTATGAAGCTATGGTAATTAAGACAGTGGTATTGATTCAATGATAGACAGATAGAAAAATAGATTAGAGTGGAGGGTTAGAAGGAGATTTCAGCCCCACAAAAGAACTAGAAATATGCCACATTTCAGAGGTAGCAAGGCAGTTTTGGGAAATGGGTAGTGCTGGGACTATTGGACATGCATATTTGAAAAAAGTCTTTCTATATCTCTTATGCAGTATTTAAAAAATCAGTAACATGTTAAAGGCATAAATGTGGGAAGGAAAGCTATCTGCATTTTAAGATAAAATATGAGTCTCATCTGCATTAGGAAAGGATTTCTTATTGAACACAAACTGTATAACAAGATTTTATAACTGTGTAACATTTGATTCTACTAAAATGAAAACTAGTGTTGCAAAAGAATTCATGGATAAAGTGGTGAAATAGCATGACAGCTTGTGTGAGGATGCTTCTTCCTATGTACATAAACTAACAAATTATTGTGCAGGATTTGTGGGGAATTTCTACAACTACGGTTTTGAAAATGAACCTGATTCAGTAGGAAATGACTTGGGTTTTGATGGGGATGGAATATAGGGAACCAGGTAATTCACAGCAGAAAAAATTCAAATGGAAAACACACGCACACACACTCATATGAAAAGATATCCAGCCTCACAGGCAGTCAAAAAAATGTTTATGAAATTCATGGTAGGCTACCACTTCACTCCCATCAGGTTAGCTATTATGAAAAACTCTTGACCAGTACAAATTGTGTTAGAAAATGTAAGATATTGAGAAACCTTCTGGTGACAGTATAAACTTGCCACCTACTATGTAAAGAAATTTGTCAATATCTAATTAGGTTGAAGTTCTGGTATTTTGTTAAATATTTGTTAATGTTGGTATGAGTGTTGATTTCCTTAAGTGTGCATGCTACATTATTGAAGTGGTCTTTTGTCTTTTGAAATTGTTTTTACATATTTCATTGACAATAAAGCTGACATTTTTTCATGGCACTCTTCCTTGATTATATCAAGGGGTTATGTCTTCTAACTCATTAATGTCTTATTTGCTGTTTAAAGAGATTATGCTGATGCTATAATATTCTGCTCTAATATTTAAGGAAGTATGTACGTTTCCTGATGCAGGAGATTGTAGCAGTTCTACAGCCTCTCTCTAGTGGGACTGAAAGGAGAGGAAAAGAAGTCGTATACGATGTAGACATTTTGCTTTATTTTTATCTCTGTGACTTTTAGATCCCTAGTGGCTTTTATTAGAAAGTTTCTTGATTTTTTTCAACCTCTAAACTGCACGTATGAAAGAACCACCGAATTTGTGGCGCACCTAGAATTCTTTACAACTACTGTGGAGAAAAAGTTGTTTTTTCCCCCTCAGTAGTGTTTGGTTTATAATCCCAGCAATTAAGAGTTCCCTTTATGATTACTTTAAGTAAATATTGTGTTCCCAAAAAAATACTTCCAGGAGGGAATGTAAAGATGTTCTTAACAGGGATCAAGTAGCTGTTCTTTCAGTGAATTAATGTTTTATCAGTAGAACCTGAGTTTCTTCAATATCTAGCTTCCATGATGAAACCCTTATAATTGCAAACATTTTGCTGGTGTTCTTATAGCTTCTATTTTGCCTTTATTACTATTTTGCCTTTATTACTTTATTACTATGATTTGTTAGTAAAGCATACCCTGCCAGGGCATGCTTGTTAAGTATTTAATATAGCACAATAATTTAATATAGTTGAATAATGAAATAAAAATAAATAATAAAATAAATGCTAGAATTACCACCTCACAGTCCTTGTGACCAAAGAGAGAGACGTAGAAATTAAAGAGATCCATCTTTCCTCGAGGCTGGGTTTCAGTTTTCTCTCTATAGATGGTTTTGCAGAAAGGAACATTATACATTTTCATTCTGTTCCCAGTGTAGTAAATGCCTAGCACAAAGAACAGATGGAAAATGTGGCTACATTTTGTCATGATAACTTCTCTTGAAAAGAACAAATATAATGCTAACAAAAATGTTTGGAATTGAAGCATTTACTAAAGGGGATTTCTTTTTTTAACATTTTGAACTACAGGAGTATTGAAAATGAGATTAAGCAGACTTTCAGTTATACTTATTTTGTCCTGTTTCTCAAGGGTTATGGGTTGAAAACCACTGATGTGAACTTGTCTTTCCATTCTTTCTGTACTTGTTTAGGCCAGATGGAGACTATTCATCTTCACTTAATGGTGGAAATATTAAAGGCATTGAAGGAAATTCATCTGGACACTTACCAAAATTCTGCCATGAGTGTGGGACTAAATACCCTGTAGAATGGGCCAAGTTCTGCTGTGAATGTGGCATTCGAAGAATGATTCTGTGAATAGAATTGCAAAAGAAAATGAGCCAAGTTCAGAGTTTTACGATTATGGCTGCTTGGATGTCTAGAGCACTTCCTTTAGTTATTTTGTGCTTAAAATTTTCAAAATACTTTTTCCAGTAATTTTGGAGCATAATCTTTTCACTCTGTAATGTGTGTGTATATATGTGTACATATACTGTACATAATAAACACCTGATCCCCGATTGTGCCATTCAAGGAAATATTCACTTATCTGTCAGAAAATAATTCCAAATGGAATAATTAATTTAGATAATACTTTCTGTTATTGGGTAAGCACATTAGGTGTACTTCTACAAATTCTCATTCTCTAGTGCTTAATCCTTCAAGCTTTGGATAATCATACCTTCTAGCAAAAAATTGAATAAGCATTTACATTATCGGTGCCTCTCTTCAGATAGTGTCACAGTAGGATGGATGCTGGGAATTATGTAATTAAGGAGGCATGTGAAATCATTTTCCTGTTGAGCTCTTCAGTAACTTATCCTAAAAAATAAGAGAGGAAAAAAGGTTTTCTATATTAACAATGTAATTTAAAAATCTTTACCTGTTCTATAAAAATGTAATTATGCGATTTCCTTTTCAGAAACACAAGACTAAACATAGAAATGTATCTTATTCTATTTATAACTGAATGATTTGTTTTACTTCTGTGTGTATTAGTTGAACATATTTTTTTTTTTTACTTCCAATTGTGTTTCCAGATTTCATTTTATTCTTTCTTTTCCATACTGTCTGAAGAGTAGTTTTAATTTACTAATTCATTTGGTGCAATATTTGAAAATGTAATTATTTAGCATGAGATACACAAAGTGCACCACAAAATCTTACATGTTTTAAAAAAATTAGATTTTATGTATCTGAATTTGGAAGAAATTATTGCAGTACATTTTAAAACAAATCATCTCACCTGTTAAATAATAGTTGTGGTAATTTAATCATTAGTGCAGAGCATGAAGATAAATATTTGAATTTTAGTTACTTGAAGTAGTTAGATGTAGTTTGAGTAGGTTAAGATAATATCTAATTTTCCTACTCATATTTTATTCTTTAGTGTTTAATGTTGAAACACCTTTCATGTCACAATAAAAAGCCACTGAAAATGTATTGTTTTAATGCATAGTGGACTTATGTAATTAAACATACACAAAAATTTAATTTTTTTCTCTTTAGACCAAAATACAGCTCTTAATTATTATCTCATTCAGTGTAGCATAGTATTTACTAGTAGAGATCTTTGATGGCTTGTGCAGCCACATTTAGTGATTCCATAATAATTTCTGTCCAAATAAGCCAAAGAGAGCTTTTATCTTATTATAAAGGTACACACAAATCTTAAATGGCTTACATAGATTCTTTTTGTTTATGGTTTTGACCAACTGTAAGAATCAATGTAAAGATTTGTGGCTTAGAACTTTTCTGAAATTTATTTACTTAGCTTCTTTTTTTCTTTTTTTTAAAATTTGTTTAGTTTGAGCAGGGAATATAAACTTAGTGGTAATAGGAATTGTCATTTTACTTAGTTTCTTTCCCGATATTTTTATTAGCTTTGTCCCCTTAGTTATTTTTATTCAGTCATATTGGTCAAAACAAACACAAATAGTCTACCAACTAGAATAAGCTGTAATGAATTTTAAAAACTAGTGTACATATTATATTTCCATTTCAGTAACTTCCATTCTGTCCTAGTTGTAAATTCCATGAAGAACTTTAAACTAGATAAAGCTTGTTTTATCTCGGAGTGAGGACTATTTTATTTTAGGTATTTTTTTAAGGCCACATAATTTTTTTGTCTGCTTACAGAACAGGTAGATACGTGAATTTAAATTAAATAATTGGCATATATTGAACTTTACAGTGGCAAATAAATGTTACAATGTACCACATGGAAATAAGTTGTTAATAAATCATCCAATTTCAGAGCCCAGAGAAATACAGAAGATAAAATAGGTTTATGACTTATGAGACATGTTGTGACAGTGTATTTAAGTGCATTTTTATACTACTTGTATATTTTATCCTCATATTGATTTGTTGTGCAATAGTTCAGTTTTAAAGAAATTTTCCTACGCATTTATTTTATTTATATTTATTTTCACAAGAATTTGACAATGTGGTAGAATAACATGATTGTAAGCGTAAATTAAAAATGTAAAAATTCCTTATATATTCTGAAGGTTATTAGCTTGAAAAATATTATTGTGGCTATTGTTTCTTGTACACTATGTGTTTTTTTAATTACAAATAATGTCTTCATTTTTGCATTTATTCAATAAAGACATGAAGCATAAAAAAGCTAGTTGGTATTCACTGTCTTTAGCCATGCATAAATAGAAAAATAGGAACCCACTGAAATATAAACAAAATATTTGAAGAAAAATAAAGACTTTTTTAAAAATGAGAAAATTGCTTTTTATTGACTGTAATTTAACTCAATCAGCTTTTTAAAAATTTATTACTATTTGATTAGATTGAAGTGTTTTATGACTTGAGAGTATTATAAATATGCTTCTCTTACAAGCTTTTTAAGGCATTCTCTTCATAGCTAATAAAAGTTAGCAATTGAAAACATTAGTGCTGTCAAGGTTAATATGAAACATGGATATTTCTAGTTAAGTACTATAAAGTTTAATGGCAAAAAGCTATCTATTTGTGATTAATATGTAATGATTTAGACCACCATATTTAAAATTTGTAAAAAGGAGTTACCTGTTGAAACTATTATTAAACATTTTTAATTTGGACTCAATTTTCCTTTGACTAGAGATGAACACAACATGAGTAAAAGTTTAGGAAATGAAAAAAACAATAGAAGTACACAGATGCAAAGAGTCAGCAAAGTGGATATTTCATTCCATGTATATGTGTTTTATATGGTAAGCATTTTTTCTTTTTTTTGGTAAACATTTTTTCAGTACTAAGATTGATTTTCATTTCCAACTGATTATATTATTGAATAGAGCAGTGGAGAATGATTAAAACATGGTTACTGATGGCCATACTCATTTTCATTTAGAAAATTTTCAGGTAAATACTATCAAGATGCTCCTTATTTAAATAACAATTTTGGTTAGCTTATATGTGAATTACTGTTTTGCCACTAGAGGGTGCTTTTGGATAACACTATTACTGGCCTCCAATTATTATTTTTAAAGGCCTCAGCAATATAGGTACGATATTTTTTATATGAAATTACCGAGATTCATAAGGGTAGTTTTTCTTTTGTTGGGATTTTAATAATTCATGTGTTGATATGTTAGAATCAGCCCATTTTGGGACACTGAAATATTGACTATTTACATTTAATATTTTGCTAGCAAAATTATGCATCTCAAGCATATCCCTCATGCACATTATCAAATTCTCTGAAATATTACTCCACTAATATTTCATCTTAGTTGCACAACAGTTTAGTAGATTGTAATCTTTAAGGTAGGGATCTTTTTTCCCCCAATCCTCTAGCCTACCTTAATAGTATCTAACATGTTTAAATAGGAGCTAATAAGTGGTTAGACTAAGGTACACATAAACTTTATACTTACAAATCTTAAAAAGATGCTTTATGTGCTCTTAAAAAAATGCTTTATGTGCTCATGGTGCTATGAAATGCTGGGAATTGAGAATAATTAAGATGTGATTAAGTCTCTGCCTTTAAGTTTATACAACATATTTGGAGAAGCTGGTATGTAAGCAGGCAATTACAACTTAGGACAAAAAGAAGTGATTTATTTTAGTGGAACTTTTCTTCATTGTCAAGGTACTGATAAAGTGCGGAAGAAGTTAAAGAGGGAGTTTATCAATGTAAGTTATACAACTGACCATTTTCTATTTTCTTCTCTGTCCCAAAACTAAAAAGGTAACCTCAAAATATGAACAAGAACTGCATTACTTTTTAGTGAGGAAATAAATGACAAGTGGCAGTGGAAAGACTGTGTGTGTGATGGGGTCTGTTGGATTTGTAAATTGCAAACTGCTTCTACAGTCCTGAGAACTTGGGGGAGATGCTGTTGAGTAGAAGTTCCTGATAATTCCATCTCTTTAATCTTATTTCATATAACAGTCCTCACCTTCTTTCCTTCTCTCTGCCCAAACACCTCTATTTCTATGCGTACTTTGAATTTGCAACAATAAGGCAGGGGATAGGAAACAGATAGCCAGTAGTGCTAAGGACTGCTGAGTACACTTAACAATAAAATGTTGATTTTTATTCATCACATAGGCAATCTTAAGTTTTTGTAAAACTGGAACCCTGCCATGGGGCATTAAGATGAATGCCCTTTTGTCCTGGTGGTAGAAATGTAAATTAATCATGCTTTTTGACAAGTTTGATGGGATTTACTTTAGAAGTCTTTAAAACATTTGTGCCTCATAACCAGTAACTTTATTTTTAAGATACACTTCATTGGGAAATAATCTGAAGTGTAGGAAAATGTTTAGAACATGATTAGTAGTACTAGTCATTAAAGTAATTTCAAATAGTTTTTAATAGCATAACAAGATTATGCTTTATCACTAAGAGAAAGACAGTTCCAAATGATGCATGTGCATAAAACATTATTCCAATTATATTAAAAAGTACAAACAAAAGGCTGGAAATAATTCTTCGGTATATTGTGCTTATTTTTACTAAAGGCTATTTGGTAAGTTGTATTTTCTTTATTTGTTATATTTTCGTTTTTTAAAATGAATGCATGTAACTTATAATCTTTAAAAAGCAAATAGTTTTTCAAAATTAATCATTCTCATGATGATATTTTACCTAAAATCGCTACCTCTTACATTGTTTTCCAGTGTTCACAAATGTAGATGAGATACCCTTGTGATTTAGGTAAGGTAGTTGTATTGCTGAAAGTGATCTGTCAACTCTAGGTATAATTTTAATAAAATTATTTTTTTCTGAATTTCATTCAAGAGGACATTTCAAAACAGATTTTTTTTCTTTCTCTTTTTTCTCATCCATGAGTTGAAGAGTTCAGATAATACAAGTAAAGTTTTATCTAATTGAGCATGAAATAAAAATTAAAGTTGATGTAAATATTTAAGAGGTATTTTACCATGCTATTACTGAGCTGTGGGGCGGAGGGGGAGATACATATTTCAATCTCTATATAGCTATATATCTATGAAGTATTTACTTCTGTTTTCACCTATTTATCTTTTTAAAACTTAAATTTCTAACAAAATTTTTATTCTTATTTTCTTCTACTAATTACTGTCAAGGAGAATACTTTAAGAACCAGAAAATTTTAAAACAAGCTATATTTGCTAATATCCCCAAACTTACAGTAGGGAAGACACACAAACCCTGCAAGACACATTATGAATTTTAAATTTGATTTTAAACATGAATTCCTCAATGGTGATTTACTTTGGAAACATACTACGCAATTAACTATTAACTTGAAAATTTAAAACAATATTTTTTTTCAGTAATATGTGTTACTATCAATGAAATCAAAACAACATCTGAATCAGCAACATGTACACTAGAGGAGCTCTGTATCCTTTTGAGGCGCTGTATTCTCATGGTCTTCCCTTTTAGTAAGCACTGTCATGGTTTTCCCTCTTATATCAGAAGAAAGATTGTTACTCACTGATGCCATTACTAGAAAGCAATTTCCTGGGGGGGGGGGGGGAGAGGGTCTTATCATTTATTAGCTCCGACACTACCATAGTTAAAGTAGAAAACACTGGACAAATATCAGAAACTAAACCCTGCCCAAGTTGTATCTACTAATTTGTGATGCCTTCCACTCTAATCTTCACTAGGCTTACTCGTTGTAAATAAAGCCCTCCGTTCTATATTCAATTACTTTGTCTTGCCTAGGAGGCAAAGTTTAGCCATTGATTCTACTTTCTTAAAATGTGCCTAGTGATCATATACACATTTGCCTTTCATTCTTACTGAAACCTAAATTTTGATACTGTCTGTAATGGGCATTTGTCATGTTTATGGCTAGAATCTTTTGAAAATCCTCTATGTTTGGTGAATTTTCCATAGTGAATCTCACTGCCTCAAAATCATAGTGGAGTTGTTTTTCATCCTATCTTACAACTAGGGAGTAGTCATGTGACTTGGAAATTACTGAACGGACTTGGATTCTGAAACAAGTAATCGAAGCAGACACCATGCAGGCTCCATTTCCTAGTGAGAATGGTGGAGTTTAGTGGAGAGACACACTTTCAAAAGTAGCAGTGGTAGAGCAATAAGAAGTGACACCATTGTTGCAAGATGTGGCCTGCTCTCCGTGGTAGCACCTTAGCTGACTGTTGTCCACTGGAGCAGTTGGTGATTATAATTTGGGCAATGCTTCTGGCCGAACAACCTCTAAGAGATTCTGTGCATTTCCCAATAGGTTTACATAATTTTCTCTTTGCCAGAACTAACTAGATTGGGATCTGCTATTTGTGCTCAAAAACTCGTCAGCCATCAAATTTGGAATAATCTCATTCTTCCCTTGTACAATGGTTGTGGTCATGGGGAAGTGTTAAACTTCTGTTCTACTGGAGGGAATCTTTAATATACTAAAATAAGACACCTTCCTTATCCCAATCATAGGGTTGGATAATCACAAACAATTTTAAGAAATATGCTTTTAGTATAATTACACCTATTTTGTAGTACTAATTTGAGGATTATCAACAACATGTATAAAATCTTTGCTGCAATGTCTGATGCGTAGCAGGCAATCAGTAAATGATATCAATTATTTATAATTATATAATTTTGGGTATATGGGCATGTTATATGTTGATCAAATATTTATTTAATTATTGCCAGGCACTATTTTAGGTGCAGCACATAAAGCAGTCAGAAATATCTGCCTTTTTGAAGTTCACATTCTAGTGAAGGAAGATTGAAAATAAAGATGGTAAGTAAATATGCTTTATATTAGATTTTGACAATGCTGTGGAGAATAAGCATGGGGGGCATTAGGGAGAGGGAGAATGGAATTGGGTTACACCTTTAGATCGTTTTCAGGAACAATTTCATTGAGAAAGTGATATTTAAGCACAGACCTGAAAGGGAGTAACACATTATTGTCTATCCTTCTTGTTTACTGCAATTAATTGTGTATTGGATTATTTCCCATTAACTTTTAGTGCTTTCTGTTAAAGAGTATTCAATATGATTGAAACATGCAAGTGGAGAAGGGACTATTTCATGCAGAGGGTAAGATAAGTGCAAAGGCTCTGAGGTGAGAGCCCATTACCCCTGGAATGATGTGTGCATGAAGAAGAGTAGATAATCAAGTCAGGTAGCCAGGCAGCTGAATTATGAATATGTTAGATGTCACTAAATGACTTTAGCTTACTCAGAATAAGACAGGATAAGGAGAGAGACATGATCTGCCTTAAACATATGATCTATTGAATATATATATGTTCTTTGGCCCCTAAATTAGCGAGATATAAAAGTAGGCAAAAATAATTTTCTCTCATTCTTCCCTGAAGTGGTCACATGTATCTTTATCACTCGAATTAAGTATTCTTAGCACTCAGCTTTCAGAAAAGTATTAGGCTGTCTAATGTAGGGTTGAAGCAAACTGAGATTTTCCTCCTCTACGTGAGTATAACTCAAAATGAGCAGTTTTCTCACTTTGCAACACTGCCCTCCACTCCCCTAATCTTCCTCCTCTAGGACTACTTATTGGAAATAAATCCCTACTTTCTCTTTTTCTTTTCTTTTTTTTTGGTTGGAAAATATAGTTTATTTGGAAAGTAAATTAGAGAGAGGAGATTCACCTCCCCAAGGTGGAGGAGGGGCTAAAGCCCCACTTTCTATTGACTCAACTACTTTGTCTTGCTTAGGAGGCAAAGTTTAGTCATTAATTCTACTTTTTTAAGATAGTACCTAAGGATCACACACAAATTTGCTTTCATTCTCACTTCCTCATTTATCAATGTAAAATAATCTCAATAGAACTTTCATACGTATGGGCCGGAGCGATCCTTCTAGGAAATTTTGAGAAAAGGGATTTGACAGAAGGCACATGTGAATTAGAAGTGGAAGGTTATCAGAAGAAAGCTTTAAGGATTAGCCCATAACCTCCATACTTCCCTTATTTGTCCCTTCTCAGGCTTCTACACTCATACTACCATGTATCTTTTTTGCTCCCCTACTCCTTCAGCTTGCCAGTGTCCAACTTAAGCCAAATAACTTTCTCTCTACTTCAAACTGATTTGGGACAAATTTTTGCTGAATTGTAGTTCTAATTCCAGGCACAGAGTACCTGAGTCAGCACATCTTTTCAAGCTGTGTAACATACATCACAGGTCATTAGCCACCCTTTAATTAGTTGCAGTTCGATCAGTTACCCTTTCCTCTCTTCCCTTTAGTTGGGATAGAGGCATGAGTTCCCATGATAATGAATATGGCCACTTAGCACAAGTCAAAGATAGTGCAGAATTTCTTTCAGGTGGTATAGAAATGTCAGGGAGTTATTAACATATTTAAATAACAAATATTTGTTTATATTTGTAATAGTCCTCAAACTAGCAAATTTGAAATTTGGTCAAAATGAAAATGTAGAAATGTATCAATAAGTCTTCATTAGTTTTAATCTAGTGCTAAATTTCTTAGTGGAAGTATACAGAGACAAACTCAGGGAAATATGCTTCCAAATTTTTTGATGATGGAATAATGGGTAGTTTAAAAGGGCAAATTCGAGGAATTTATTCTGAATGTAAACTTCAGAAAGTAAGTTGACAAAATCTTGGCCAGTGGGACTATGCAGAAGATAAATTCAGAATTTTAAAAGAGAAAATTCAAATGTCTTTACATTCACAAAATGCATGTTCTCTAATTAGCAAATGTCATGACTACGGATGTAGAAAATCTCAACCTACAAAAAACTAGAACTAAGATCATAGGATGTAAGGATGATTGATGATATACAAAAGCGAGTCATTCTTATATATCAGCAAGGAACTATATACATTTGAATTTTAACATGCTATTAACAGTAACACTCGTGCATACATACCCAAATAAGTAGTTATGCATATATCTAACAAAATATATGCAGGATATGTATGCTGAAAACTACAAAACACTAATGAAAAACCCAAAGAAGATCTAAATAGAAAAATGTACATATTCCTTAATTCAAAGAAAGAACATAGTAAGGATGTCAGTTCTACCCAATTTAATCTATAGACTTAATGAAATATCTGCTGAAATTTCAGTGTTTTTTTTTTTTTAGCTGATTTGACAGGCTGATTCTGAAATGTACATGGAAATGCAAAAGAATTAGAATAGCCAAACAACTTTGTAAGAGGAAATACTGGAGAACTCAAATGAACCAATTCCTAGCCATCATGTGAAGCTATTGTAAGCAAGACTGTGGTATTGGAGATAGAATAGATACATAGCTCATTGAAACAGACTAGAGCACCCATAAGTATACTCACATAAATACAGTCAAAAAAATTTACAAAAGTTCATAGGCAATTCAGTTGAGGAAGTATAGTATTTTTGACAAATTGTGCTGAAACAATTGGACAACCATATGTACAAAATGAAACTTGATAACACACTTTACATCTTATACAAAAATAACTCAAAATGAGTCATAGACCTAAATAAATCATAAAACTGTAAAGTTTCTAGAATAGTCATTTTAACTAGGAGTGATTTTGTTTCCCAGGGACAAATGCATGGAGACTTTAAAAAAAATTATTATTATTACTTGAAGAAGGGTACTATTGGCATCTAGTGGATAGAGACCAGGAAGGCTACCAGATATCCTGCAGTGCACAGCACAGTCACCCCTACAAAAAGAATGCCAGTTTTTAGTTTAGATAAATATATCATGGTTAGGTAACTTTTTCTTAGAGGAGAGGAAGCTTGGTAAAGGATATAAGAGAATACTTTATAAAGCTTGTGTATCACCACTTCAGGGCAATAGACTCCTTCAAAGTCAAACATTTAATAATTTCATAATATATTTCTATAACGGCATCATATATTATATCTGAAGTATTCTGTTTTGATGTCTGTTGCACTGATGGTATAGTAATGTGTAGTTTAATTCTTTAATACTTTAATTAAATTTATTAAATATAAAAATACTGCCAATCATGTGTAATATGTTGAAAATTTCAGACCAATAAAATATTTTCAAATGTTTCCTCTCTAAAGGGGTTTTTCTGTTTCATCTAACCTAAAATGCCACCTCTCTCAACCAGTCAGTCTTTCTGATTTTCTTCCCACGGAATTGTTTTCTGAAATAACTTTATTTATTTGCTGTTGACTGTTTCTTCTCCTAGAGTATATGCTCCATTAAGTCAGGGATTTTATTTTACCCCTAGGATCAGAACTGGGACATTATAGATTTTTATAAATATTTGTTGAGTGGATTAATTATCTGTATTTGTGTTGCATTTTCCAAATAAGTGGTCTGTATTCAAAAGTTGGAGCTTCTTTAAACCTCTACTTAGCTGAGTGAACAAATTAGTCCCAACCCTGGTATCCAATTTACCCTAAGTGAAAGTAACACCTCTTTCTTAATAAAAGGTGCATTGATCTATGCACTAAGATTTCTCATAGCAAAACACAAATCTATTTTCTTTATTTTCTTCAGCTTGGGTGATACCAGGCAAGAAGGAGATGATGGAGTAGACACTTGCCATTATGTGCCTTTTTGGTAGATCATATCGGTCCTACTAGGAGTTTTACCTCACCTTATTGGATGCTCTACAAACTGATCATCTTCCATTTGTGATAGTATTTGGATCATTTCCAGAATATGTTATAAGGTTTTCTGACCAATTAAGTTTTGGGGTATAATTCCCATTTGAATCAGATTATTTCAAATATAAGACAATTTACGATAAGCATTGAAGGCGAAAATTGGTAAACATATGTCCACCTTCCACATGGTAGCACATGACAGGTTATTAAGAATTACTTGTTGAGCTGAGCACTTGAAGGAATGATCAGCTCCACCTGGGATGGATATTGTGGGAAGGGCTCAGGAAGAATAAGTCTCTTAGATTGTGTCTTGAGGAAAAGGACTAAATCAGCAAGCAAGAATAGCAAACCTTAAATTATAAATGTTGACACTTAACTTATGCAAAATATGAATATTTTAAATTTACTTTTATAATAATGTCTTAAAGAACAATAACCTCTTTGCCATTTAGAAAATGTCTGCCTTATATAGAAAAACGCACTTTTAAAAATTACCTTGTATGCAGAGGATGCAAAGCAAACCCAAGGTTAGTCCCAAGACAAAATAACCAGCTATCATCTTTCTCAAATATTTAGCTAATTTTATGGGTCTAGGTGAATACATATATTTTTATATTAACTGTTAAAATTGGCAATTATCAATGCACTTATCTATTTTGTTGTCTTGTCCTATGCTATTTCTATAGATTCTTTGGTCAGAATCAAAGTTAAGAGATATTCCACAACAAATAGAATTTAGAAATCAAAGAAAATTCTGCTATACCACCCTGAACACATCCAATCTCACTCATGGAGATTTTGAGAGCACAAAGCTGTGGAGCCTTATTGTCTTAAATTAATTATATTTTCTGGTCCTACCATATCCATCTTTAAGTATATTACATCTCACTATAGAAATGTATTTCCAAAAAAATAAAGCAGTTACAAATAAGAATAAAATACAAAAAGAAAAAAATCATCACTCAGATGAAGTTGCAGAAAATTTACATCATTCCACCAAGGTTGGAAGAACCCCTTTTCAGGCAATCCCTGATGTTTATTCTGATGTCTGTCACTACAGATCAATGTTGCTTCTCTTGAAATTTACATAATTAACTGTGTTGCAAGTTTAATGTTCATGTTTTTGAAATATACCCATGTTGTTACATGCATCTAGTTAATTTGGGTGTTATTGATGAACAGTAATTCCAGTATGTGAATACATCACAACTGACAGACAATTCAGTTATTTCTAGTTTATTTTTAGCTATTATGAAGGCTGCTCTGAATGCATATTCTTGTACAAATGAAACCATCACTACAATCTATGCCATAAACCTATCCATCACTTGCAGGAAAGAAAAAAAAAAAAAAAACAGAAGAAAAGAAATGTATTTCCTAGATTATTTGAATAGATTTTTAATAATAGAGTAGCTAAATGTAATTCATCTTAACTTATTAATGATCAAATGGCTAGCTTTTCCCACTAGAAGCTGAAGGAAAGACAAAGGTAATACTTTTTTTAGAGGAGATAAAGCATTTTAAACAAAAAGAAATTATTTAAATAATAATGTATTTAAAATAAAGTACTAAATGAATCTGGTCAAATAATGCATGCATTGCTTCTCAGTCTTTTGGCTAAGATCAAATATAAAAACGCATGATACAGGCTTATGTGCTATGGGTAACTAAGGCAACACATATTAACATAATCTATGATTATCATGGAAGTCACAGCAATTGAGGAGAAAGAAACTGAAATGCTCCTTAAACTTTGAGCAGGATCTGCATACAATTTAAAACTTTCTAAGCAGTTTAAGAAAATCATGTACATGAAGATTGCATGTACAGAGTACCATGAAGACCATCTGACATAGAATACAAGATGTGTTGGAGAAATATTTATACAGTGTAGTAGGATTCATAAAATGTCCTACTTAAGATGGCTGTCAATGAAAATGTGGCCTAAAGCAAATAAACTTTTCTCATCCAACATTAAGAAAATTATCTTAATTCTGAGAAGAGTATTTCCTTTAGCATATTTCTTGAAAGCCTGCTTTAGAAGACTTTTAACAGACTTTTTGTATAAAACAGTATTCTCCTTGTTATTATATTAACTTCCTATTAATTACATTAACCCTGTATTAAGTTAAGTGTTTTAATGTAAAAGTGATATTCTGTAGTCAAATAAGCTTGAAAAATGCTACATTGATGTTAAATACTTTTTAAAGCTATAAAAATGAGGGTTTAGAGTCTTTACTATAGTTACATGAGTTGTGAAACTCCCAGAGAATATTTAACTAACATCAGAAGCTAGAATTCTCCCTCCTTTTTGTTTCTCCATTTGTAGCATTAATAAGTATTAGTGTTTCTTGGGACAAACTTTAGAAAATGCTGATTTAAAGCATCTACATTCCTATTTGAAAGAAGACATTGAAACATGCATCTATTGGGAATAGAGATACTTAAAATATAATATCCAAGATCATTATTAACCAACATACCTTGCCTCCATCTAATGCTACTGGCTAGGAAAAAAAAAGAAGGGAAATACAGCCACAAGTGTGGGGGTAATTTTTCCAAGCATTTACCATACAGTACACGCTGAAAAACTTTTTGAGTATGAATTTTCTCTAAACTTCAAATGTCACAAACAAATATTGAAAACCAGAAAGAAACATTTTATAACTTTTAAAACAAGCTTTAAAAAATACTACCCCAAAGACTGCTTGGGGGAGGTGAAGATGGCTATGTAACCAGTCAGAATGCACGAGTCCTTGTGTGTGTGAGTGAATGCATGGATTATTCTGAGTGCATATCTGTGTGTAAGTGGGCACATGAGAGACTGAGTGAAGTCTTGGGAGCAAGTGGTCAGGTGTCCTCCAGTGAAGCCACTGGTGCTACAGCTGCTCTGCTTGGACCCTACTGCTTCCCAGATTGCAGAAGCTGAGTGCCATTTTCTGAAGTTAGCAGAGCCTTTCCTGAGAAGAAGCCACCAGAGTGACTACAGTTCCCACCACTATGGCACTGGGCTAGATGCTGATGATAAGGACCACGGAGGGAGCTCAGTGGAGTAGCCAGAGGCAGTGTTCCCAGGAAGTAATGGGGTGAGGCCACCCCAATCCTAGACTGGCTTCCATCACTTCCAGTGCCAGGTGGGACTTGAGATCCAGAGACTTACTAGGGTGGGGGCTATGTCTCCTGACCCTATTTGCAGCAGAACAGCAGCCTGTAGAGAAATTGGGCAGCCACTATAAAGCCTTGGAAGAGAAATGCTCCAGAGTGGCCTCTGTGGAATGGAAGACCTGCATTGCTTTGAGGCTGCTCTTTGTGACCTCACAGAGCATTGTTCCACGTATACAAACCTTGATGAGTAACAGTGAATATAGAACCCCAGATGATCCACCCCCTTCCCTGAGTCATCTGCTGGGTGATAAGACATATACAGCCCATCTGACTAAGAAGGAGGTTGGTGAGTGCCTAGCTCACTCTCTTCTGCCCCTAGCAGTGGGTGAAAGAGATCAGGAAGGCAGGGCAGAGGCTGGAGGCCCCATTCCACCTCTGCTGTTCTGCCATGAACTGGATACTCTGGGAGCTGTGACCATGCTGGGAGAAAAAGAAAGGAGGAGAGAGCCTGGAAGATGCTGAGTCAAGTTATCCCATCCCCTCCAAGCCCCTGTGGGTGCACATCAGCTCTCGATTGCAGGCAGCAGGGGTGAAGATTCTACCATGTTAAGTTTCAACAGCAAAGAGGGAAACTGCAGATGCCAAACCCAAGAGGGAGCTCCCCACAAAGAGATATACTAAAGCTGAGAACTCTCTATCAATGGGTTTTTTTGGGTTGGGTTTGTTTGTCTTGTTTATTTACTTGTTTGGTTGGTTGTTGTTTGGTTTCTCTTTTATTTCCTCCTTCTGTTTTCCTCTCTCTCTCTGTTCTTTCTCTGATTTTTTTTCTCTTTTTTCTCTTTTTTCTCTTCTTCTTTCTGCTCTTTTCCCTCTTATGCCTTGTCTTGGAGTGAGGGGCTACACAAGCCTACCATTATAAGGTCATAATGTGTGTAAATGGACAGCAAGTCCCAGCTGGCCTATTCAACAGTTAGCAAGCATTGTGACCAGTCATCAGGTTCTGAATCCTTTTGGGCCCTCCACAACCCCTTAGTAAGTTCTTAAAATTGTAAAGAGATAGTACAAAACCTCACCCCCAGTCCTATTTCATGATTGAACAAACCTGGAGTCCTGGCTTAGGGAGGGACAGAAGGTAGAGCAAATATCAGAAGTGACTCCTTCTCCATTTTGCAGCAATGGAATTAAAGAGAAAGATAAGAGAACTAAATGAAGAAAAAGCAAGGAAAAAAATCACTGGTAATCTTTAGAACCCTAACAAAGAGTGAGTGCCTGAAAGAACAGTCACTGCGGCACAAACAATGGCTATGTCCAAGAATGATGGTACCCAGAAGGTACTTGCAAAGATCAGAGAATCATTGGATATAATGAATAAAAATCAAGAAATGCAAAGGCTAAAACTAAATGAAATTGCAACAGAGTTGGACAGACTCAGGAAAGTGTATTTAGAAATAACAGGAATAAAGCACTCCATCCAAGAAATAAACTGACAAGCATGGGAGGCAAAATTGACCAAGCAGAAGAAAGAATCTCAGAACTGGAAGACCAAATATGGAATTAGCCCAATTATTAAAAAATACAGAAAAAAAACTTAAGAAGAAACTCTCGGAGAGATGTGCAATTTTATCGAGAATCCAAGCTTATGTCCGATTGGCATATCTGAAGTAGAAAGAGAAATGAAAAACACCTTGTAACAAATGTTTCATGAGGTCATTCAAGAAAGCTTTCCTCATCTGGCAAGAGAGATGACTATATAAGCACAAGAGATTTAGAGAACCTTTGAAAGACATGTTATGAAAAGACTAGACACATAGTAAGTCACCTACACCAAGTATGTATAAAAGAAAAAATCCTAAAAGCAGCAAGGGAAAAGATCAGTCTACCTCCTGGGAAGACGTTAGAATTCCTGCAGACTTATCTACAGAAACACTACAGGCCAGAAGGAAATAGATCCCAATCTTTAATGTTCTCAGAGGTAAACAATTTCAACCAAGAATTTCCTGCCCAGCCAAGCTAGGCTTCATCAGCAACAGAGAATTAAAATCCTTTTCAGACATCCAATCCTTAAGATAATATGCTGCTTCAAGACCAGTTCCTCAGGAGACACTTGAAAAGGTGCTGTGCACAGCAGAAAAAAGAAATAAAAGAAAGACCATATACTTCACAAGATCACAAACAAAACACTGAAGCACACCTGCAAAAATGAAAACACAAATCTCTTGAGAATTTTGAGGACTTACTAAGGGGTGGAAGAGGATCCACAAGGATTCAGAACCTGCTGGCTGGTCACAATGCTTGTTATCTCTTGAACAGGCCAGCTGAGACTTGTTGTCCATCTCTATACAATATGACCTTATATATTAACACAAAGGGTAAATAAAATCGAAGCAGCCTTAAAAGAGCCTTATAAGAGCCTTATGACAGGGACAAACTCTCACATTTCAATAATCAACCCGAACATGAATGGACTAAATACATCACTGAAATTACATAGAATGACAAACTGGTTTAAAAACAAAAATACAACCCAACAATTTCCTGCCTTTGGGAAACACATCTCACCACAAAGGATGCTCATAGACTCAAAGTTAGAGAATGGGAACAAATCTTCAGACAAATGAACCACAAAAAAAGGCAGGAGTCATGATCTCAATATCATAAAAAACAGCCTCCAAGCTACCAAAAAATGTAAAAAGATATGGAAGAACATTACCTAATGATAAAAGTTTCAATCCATCAATAAGAAATATCCAACCTAAACATATATGCATGCAACACAGGAGCACCAGCTTTTATAAAGCAGCTACTAAATAAAAAAAAGATATTAACTCTAATACTATCATAACTGAGGACTTAAATACCCCACTGACAGCTCTAGATACAACATCAAGGCAAAAAATCAAGAAAGAGATCCAGAACCTCAACTTGATGCTTGACCAAATGGACTTAATAGATGCCTACAGAACACCCAAGAACCACAGAACATACATTTTACTCATCACCACATAGAACATACTCCAAGATCAGCCACTCCTTGATCAAGCATAAACAAATTTCATGAGATTAAAATACTGCCATGTACCTTCTAAGCTCACAGTGAAATAAAAATAAATATATAACCATCAACAAAATTCCTCCAAACCCCCAAAGACATGCATTAAACAGCATGATTCTGAACAACACCTGGGTCAGCATAGAAATCAAAATAAATTAAAAGTTTCCTGGATACAAATTAAAATGAAGAAACATCTTACCAAAACCTCTGGGATGCCATGAAATCAGTACTTTGTGTGGAATTTAAATATCTACAAACACACATCCAAAAAAAAAAAAAAAAGATCATTAGTTAACAGCTTAACAAATCACCTAAGGGAGCTGGAAAGGCAAGACCACCAAAACTCTAACTTTAGCAGAAGAATTCAGATTACCAAAGTAAAAACCCAAATACAGGACATAGAGGACAAAAATATCATAGAAAAAAAAAATGAAACAAAAAGCAGGTTCTTTGAAAGGATAAACAAGATAGATGGACCCCTAGCTAGAATGACCAAGAAAAGGAGAGAAAAAGCCCAAATAAACATAATCAGAAATGTAAAAGATCACAACTGACCCCAAAGAAGTGCAAAAGTTTATCAAAGATTACTATGCACACCTGTATGGAAACAAACTCAGTAACCTAAATGAAATAGAGGGCTTTCTGACTTCACACAACTTCACAGTGTTGAAACAAGAAGAAAGTGGGACACTAAATCACCAACAACGGCCCAGGAAATTGACCCTGTCTTAAGAAAACTAGCTAAAAAAAAAAAAAAAAAAAGCCCTTGTCTGACAGCTTTCCAGGGGAATTCTACAAAACATACAAGAAGGAGCTGATACCAATTCTATTGAAAGTATTCCAGGCAATTGAGAAAGATGAAACTCCCCAAATCATTTTATGAAGCTAACATCACACTGATACTCAAACCAGGTAAAGATCCAACAAAGAGAAACTACAGGCCAATATACCTGATGAACATAGATGCAAAAATTCTCAACAAGGTTCTAACAAATCAGATTCAACAACACATCTTAAGAATCATCCACCAAAGTAGGCTTTATCCCCAGGATGCAGGGCTGCTTATCATCCACAAGACCATAAATGTAATTCAATACATGGGCAGATGTGAAAACAAGAACCACATGAGTATATCATTTTTGCAGAAAAAGCTCTTGACAAAATCCAGCTTCCCTTCTTGATAAAAACCCTTGGACACCTAGGCATAGAGGGAACATACTTCAAAATTGTAAAAGCCATTTATGATAAACCCACAGCCAACATATTGCTAAATGGACAAAAATTGGAAGCATTTTCCCTAAAACTGATACAAGTCAATGCTGCCAACTCTCACCCCTCCTATTCAACATAGTGTTGGAAGTCCTAGCTAGAGAAATCAGACAAGAGAAGAAAATTGGGGTTATCCAAACAGGAAAAGAGGAAGTTATCCCTCTTTGCTGACAATATTATCCTATACCTTGAAAATCTAAGAGATCTATTAAAAACTTCCTTGCATTGACAAAGGATTTTGGCAAAGTCTCAGCGTACAAAATAAACATGCAAAGACAGTCACACTCATATATACCAATAAAAAACAGGCAGAGAAACAAAAAACAACATCCCATTCACAATAGTCACACACACACACAAATGAAATACTTCAGCATCTTCCTAACCAAAGAAATGAAAGACCTTGACAATGAAAACTAAAAAACACTGCTCAAAGAAATCCAGAAGACACAAAATAAATGGAAAAATATACCATGCTCATGAATTGGAAGAATCTACATTGCTAAGATGTCCATCCTACCATAGGCATTCTACAGATTCAATGCAATATCCATTAAATTACCAACATCATTCTTCTCAGACCTGGAAATGACAGCACAGAAATTCATATGAAAGCATAAACAACCATGAGTAGCCAAAACAAAGCAGGAGGTATCACACTTCCAGATTTAAACTTTAATATAAGGCTACAATAATCAAAACAGCCTGGTATTGGTACAAGAACAGGCATATAGACCAATGGAACAAGATAAAGATTCTGAAAGCAAAATCTCAATTTCTTAACCAACTCATCTCTGACAAAGCCTCCAGCAACAACCACTGGGGAGAGGAGAACCTATTCAGTAAATGGTGCTGAGAAAACTATCAGACCACATGCAGAACAATGAAACAGGATCCCTACCCCTCTACCTATCACCATATACAACTCCAAATTGATCAAAGACCTAAACGTAAGACCTCATACTATAAGAATCTTAGAAAATGTGGGAGGCACCCTTATGGAAATTGAAATAGGCAACCAATTCCCAATCGAAACTCTAAATGTCCATGCCATAAGAGATAAGATAGACAAGTAGAACCTCATCAAACTGAAAAGCTTCTGCGAAGCAAAAGAAACCATCAAGAGACCCAGGAGACAGCCCACAGAATGGGGAAAAATATTTGCCAACTGTATATCTGACAAAGGCCTAACATCTGTGATCTACAAGGAACTTAAATGTACTAAAAAGGAAAATAACAAATAGCCCTCTTAAAAAGTAAGCAAAAATTATTCACAACAGCAAAAACATGGAACCAACCATGTTGTCCGTCAAAAGTGGACTGGATTTTTAAAATGTATATATACACAATGAAATATTATACAGCCATAAAAAGGGACAAAATTATTAACTTCACAGCAACTTGAATGGATTTAGAGTTTATAATACTCAGTGATCTGTCACAGAAACATAGGTGTGAGAAGCATGTTCTCACTCATAAGTGGATCCTGAACAATTATCGTAATACTATAAGAAAGGGATTGTCAGTAGTGGGAAACTGTCAGGGGAGGAAAGGGGGGACACACTTCATCGATTAGGGTATCTGATCTCAAGCCAGATGAAGTGTGGACCAAAGTGAGGCTCAAACTTTACCTGTACAATGACCATTTGTATACCTAACCCTGAATTGTACCCATCTTTAAAATAAATTTTTTTTTTAAAGTGAGCAAAAGAGATAAATAGTCATTCCTCAAAAGAAGACATATGGCAGCCAATAGTTACATGAAAAAATGCTCAGCCTCACTAGTCATCAAAGAAATGCAAATCAAAATGGCACTGAGATACTACTACCTAACTCCAGTCAGGATGGTCATCATCAATAACTCAAAAAACAACAGATGCTGGAGACAATGCAGGGAAAAGGGAACACTTCTATACTGTTGGTGGAAGTGTAGCACAACCTCTGTGGAAAAAAAGTGGCGATTCCTAAAAGGTCTAAATATTGATCTTCCACACAACCCAGAAATCCCTCTTCTAGGAATATACCCGAAGGAACTCAAATCATTTTATTAAAAAAGATACCTGCACATGCATGTTTATTGCAGCATTATTCTCAATAGTAAAAATACAGAATCAACTGTGCTGCCCATCAAAAGTAGACTGGATAAAAAAACAATGTGATACATATACATGATGGAATATTATGAAGCCATAACGTAGTATAAAATTATGGACTTTGCAACAACTTGGATGGATTCAGAGTCTATAATACTCAATGATTTATCACAGAGACAAAGAACTGAATACCACATGTTCTTACTCATAAGCGAACCCTGAACATATATTATAATACTATAAGAAAGGAATTGGCAGTAGCGGGAAAGTGTCAGGGGATAGGGGGCACATCACATCAATAAGGTACCTGATTTTAAACCAGGTGAAGTAAGAACCAAAGGGTGGCCCAAACTTTACCTGTACGATGACCACTTGTATACCTAATCCTGAATTATATCCCACGACTTAAAAAAATATATATATATATATACTTTTATTGCCCCTTATTTTTCCATAATCTCAGAATTTTTTTCTTAACACTGTTACGGAAAATAGCCTTCAAGGAAACACTTTCAAAGACAGTTTTAAAAGTTTTCCTTTAGAAATACAAATAAATCCTAATTTTTCTACCTGATGACTTACCAATAACCTCAGTTCGTCAGGGTGGATGTGGAACACATAGTCGGCTATGTTTAATGATGGAAGATGCATAGCCTACTTAGAAAAGTTATCTGAAGAAAGACAGAAAGCTTGTTGAAGAATCATTTGCTCCTAAAAAGTATTAGTCAAATCCCTTTTCTGGAATTAACAAAGATAACCAAACAACAACAAAATACTTGACTCAAAGCCCAGTTATTGGGGGAGCCCAGTGAATTTTGTGCAAGTGTCAATAAATTTCTACACAGCTATCTGCACTAGTGAGGATGCAATGCCATATGGGCTGGAAAAATTGAAAAGGAGCAGGAAGGTGTTACAGGACACACTGAAGGTGTCACCAGAGCACACGACTAGATGGCAATAAGGTTGAGAAAGAACATGAAGGAGGAGAGTTCAGCAAAATGCAAACTGGCAGCTGTTTTAAGATTTTGGCCTGCCTATAAAGGGTTTCCATTTGTCTTTATAAGTGGATGAAAACAGTAGATGTTTCTAAACCGGGTCTGGTGTATGTAAAAGTTTTTTTTAAAAAAGACTAGAGTTTAGCATAGGAAGTGGTATTCCTGCTCCTACATAGTCATGGGCCCTGATCTTATGTTGGTTCTCGATAATAAAGTATTAAAAGTTATATATTCAATGAAAGTTGGAGCTTCAATAGTGGTTCAGTACTAAAAATCTTGTCTTAAAAATTCTATTGGGATTCATAAAGTAAATCTGGCAGTGTTAATACATATGTCATTTATTTTATCAAAAGAGAAATATTATCCAAAGTAAGCAACTTGTAATACTGTATGAAAATATTTTTACATAAAGACACAGTGTCAAAATTAAATATACACATTCCATTATTTAAAAGACTAACATATTATTCTCTTAAAAAATATACCTTCTAGATTGCAAACTCATTTAGGCAAATTTATTATACGTAAATGAAAACAGTAACTCAGTACTATGGTTTAGCATCCTTAGACCAGGTGAATTTCTATTTTTTTGAAATTATCCTTTTTTCATTTTAAAACATTTGCCATACCATTTATTGATGTCACTGTTATACATTCATGTTTAATTACATCTCTTGATATTTCTCTTAAGTATCTTGGACTTCTTTATGCTGCTGCCTCTTTAAGGTATATGTGACTCTTTTGTTCTCATAGGTATTATCCATATATCTCTGGTAACCCTGAAATATCTCCAGCATAGACGGTGACAATTTTCACTCTTAATACAGTATATTGATTCATACTGGGCCATAAAATATTTTGATAATAAGGCAATTTTAATTTTTAATCCTTGTAACCTTTACATACTTCATAGATTTGATGCCTTCTCCTAAAATATTTAAACAGGTTTTTAAAAAATTATTACAACTAATACCTTACATGGATTGTCTTACAAAAATCAGTACAGAATTAATACCAATTGATATGTGTCAGCATACATATGAAATAGTTTGTTGACTGCAGCATTCAGTTCCCATTGTTAGTATCCATCTTCCAGTAATATGATATGGATTTCTCCATTGCGCTAATCCATTTTTACCAGGATGCATTCAGTAACTCCTAGGAGGCATTCTACTCCAAAAAACTGCTCAAGCAGACAAATTCTTGTAGGATGCAGCTAAGTTAACGTTTCGTTATTGCCACTTCATATTTTTCAGTGTCCTTTGGTGCTGCTCAAAATTTTATTCCAACAAGTTTTTATCTTTTGTAGTAGTCTCTTTAGGAAACATGAGTCATTCTGTTTTTTCTGTTCCTTTAAAAGTTTATGTTCTTCCTAGAGAATAGATTTTTTAAAGTTTTAACCTCATATTTTTATAAAATACACATTAAAATATTCAATCTTTAATTTCTATCATGTTAAGTTGTGCTGAAAAGTTGGTGTAATAAAAAAGGAGATCCTTGCATGACATTTAAAAAATAATAATTTCTAACTATAATTATGATAACCAACATGTAGAAAATTCAAGGTTGGTGTGGTATAAGATTTAGAATTCATCAAAGAGCTATGTCAGCTGGTTGCCATCTTCACATTGCAACAGTAGGCTCAGCCTGTAATCCCGCGCCTTGGGAGGCTGAGGTGAGTGGATTGCCTGAGCCCGCGGGTTTGAGACCCACCTGGGCAACTTGGCGAGCCCTCATCTCTACAATAAATCAAAAATTAGCCGGGCATGGTAGCGCGCGCCAGTAGTTCCGGCTTCTTGGAAGGCTGAGGCGGAAGGGTCGCCGGAGCCCAGCGGGTCGAGGCTGCGGTGGCGGAGCGGCCACTGCACTCCAGTCGGGGTGACAGAGTGAGACGCCAACTCAAAAAAAAAAAAAAAAAAAACTGTTTAAACTTTCATGAGAAAGAAGGTTTTTTTTCCCTTTACCCAATTGAGTTTTTTAATATGAAAAAGTTATTTTTGGTTTTTTTAAGTAGAATTGAAAATACTCAGATTATTTTGGCAAAGATAATAAGGCTATACCTTATTATTGAATTTATTAAATTTGTGCCCTAAGGTTCATCCCAATAATATAGCTTTCACCAGAGTATGGCAGAAGCTTGCCTAATAAACTAGTTTTTAGCACCAGATAAGAATCTTAAAAATGACTACCTGTACAATCTATAGAAAGTGGAGAAAGAGATACCTTACATGGAACATATATGCAAGGGATTATCCCTGCATAGTCTAAATTATACTTCTCTGAGCCCTTTGAACTGGGGGAATGGGATGAGTACATGGTAGAGAAATTCTTCATATAAATAACCAGTTATTGAATATTTTCTAGGTCATCTGTGCTCAGTTCTTTGTACACATTACTTATGTTATCTGCTTAATAAGCCTACGAACTTGATTATTTCAACTCATTTCACAGTTGAAACTGATCTGCAAAGAGAATAAATAAGCTGCTAAGGTCACATGTCAAGTAAGTATACTTTCCATATTGCTCTATAATTTCTCTAATAATATCTAATAATATAATATATAAATATGAAATGCTTGTATACTACTGTATATTATTTATACTGTATAGTATATACTAAAATAAAATAAAATAGGTATGAGATGCATCCTTAATATTTCATTTTTCTTTCATAGTTACAAACTAACAAGGATGGCTTTTTTTGTCATGTACTTGTTTTCTAGCTTATTTTGTAATTTGTTTGTCCACTTTGTTTTACCCATTGCCTACTGATATTTTAATGTTCCTTTTAAAAAAAAAATAAAATAACGTTTTGATATTTGTCCTAGCTTCTAATATTTTTAAGTGTTTTTTTAAAATTTAATGCACTCAAAAGGGATCCAATTTTTAAGGGGTATCTCCTTTCTCCTTTTATTAACATTATTATGAATATTTTCAAAACAACCATTTAAAAAGAAACAATTCAAAGAGAAACATTAAAAATTAAGTTGAGTATAAAGCTGATGAAACATAAAGAAAATTATACAATTACTCTCACCAAATTCTTTGTTGGTTGGGCTTCACCCACAGAAGGTGTTTTTTTCCCTTTAACCTTAAAAACAAAGTCACATATAAATCCTGTATTGCTCCTTCCATTGTTTGCAATTGCCATTTTTCATATTGCTTTCAGTTCATCTAATTTATTTAAAAATCGACTGTAAATTTTGTACAGTTAGGATAGCAGAATATTAATTTCATTTAGAATATCAAGAAAAATAAAGAAACAAGAGAAGTGACTCTTCTGAATATCCTGGATCCATAATTTTGCAGATATGTATCCCTAGCACTGTGCTATTTGCTGGGAGGGATGAAAAATTAACATGGAAGGGTATACTAACAGAGATAAAACTTGAATTTAAATCAATATGGAAATAAAGTTACCATTAAATTGTTAACTCGCAGCCATACATTTTATTAAGCTTTATTTATCGGAAGCAACATGAAATGAAACAACTGTGAAAACTTGTAGCATAGCATGCTTGACTCATGAAGGAAATTCAGTGTAGCTCACTGTCTTTAACATCTTACCTTATCATTTCAAGAAAAGGCGAAATAAATATATGATTCATTAATGTTGCTATATAATTTGATTTCAAGATGGAAAGTATTGTGTATTTCTTTCTCCGTGGTTAGTTGATTTTAGCACATGGCAATCCACCAAAAGCTCAACACTTAAGTAAAGGAATTGCACATGTATAGCATACCTATGACTTTCACCTCTTCCTAGGCCAAGAAGTGATATGAGTCTATTCTACACTCTTCAGCTGAGTCCTGTCTTGCGACTCGTAATCAACATAGTATTTCCCATAGTCACTACTAATTAATTGGATGCAAGCAACATTAAACCTAGCTGCCATTTGTGCATTGGATGGTACTTGGAAATCACTGTAAGTAGGAATTAATAGCTGGTGGCCTAGAGTATAAAGTCCTTATGAATCTTGAGCTGAGCCTTGAAGAATGTATAGAACAAGATAGATAAGATTTTTTCTTAAAGTAGAAATCCCCTGTAGGGGACAAACATAAATAATGGCCCAAGTAAACTTGGCAAATCCAGCACACCAAGAGGAGATTGTATGCTATCAAGTAGATCAAGCAACTATAAATGAAGCTGTCCAAGTTATATAATCTCTATTTTCATCCTTGTCAATAGGGTTCAAATATTTTATCATTTACCTTCTATGGGAAACTACTGGTACTCAAACAAAACAAAATAAAAAGTCTTTAAATCATAAAGATGTTATTTGAAAAATGTTTAAACCATAAAAAACCTTTTGACTTTGTATGACAGCTGGTAAAAACCCTAGAGAAGAGAATAATAATAACAATATTAATAATAATAATAAATTACATTAAACATTGAAAACTTTGTGGTACTAAGCACTTTACATAAATTATGCTATTTAATCCTTTCAATACAACATAGATGCTGTTTTTTTCTGCATTTTGTAGTGTGGAAAATGTTGTCTAGTTTCAAGATAGTGTCTTCCAAATTTTGTTTTGTTGTTGTTAGATCATAATCACTAGTAGAAAAGTAGAAAAGAATAGTCCTATCTGTATCAAAATATATTTTTCTAAAAAGGAAAATTGTTGGATATATATATATATATATATACACACACACACACATCTAGATGTATATATATATATATATATATACATACACAACATTAACACAACATTAACAAGTCTATATATATATGTCCTGTTTTAGCATATAAAGACTTGTTAATGTTGTGTAAATACATCTGACTTCTTTTACTGACTAGGAGTTCCTATAAATGTACACATACGGATTAAAACTACTAATAAAATTTAGAGATAAAAATGTACTATTCCCCCATCCAGCATGTCACCCTAGCCTCCTTGGAAGTTATTTTGGCAATGAAGTATTCGTTTATTTACCTTTTACTCCTCTTTTATAAACGATTAATTCACCCTAGCCAAGAGATAAATGGGTACTTTCAAAGTTTAGTCTTTCCACTTCTGGCATTGAGTAACTATATCTCAACTTTAAGTGATAATAAGCACTCAGAATTCTATGATAATGAATATGATCATCAGAGAATGGTGGTATCTTAGCACAGGAGTAGTTTATGTTCAAAGTAAACAGTCCTTAGCTTACCTTGCTGGTACAGTTCAACAGTGTTAATGTGCCTTCTGAAACTCTTAATAAGTGGATATTGAAATCCTCAGTGCTATTGATTTTAGAAAATTGCTTCAACTTGCGAGCAGCACGATATAGAAACATACCTTCCTATTATTAAGAAAAAAGTAAGTCAGGAGGGCTATGGCTCAAATAAAATATTAAGAATACATCAAATAAAATATTAAGAAATGATATGCTTTCTGAAAAAGTTTAAAGCTAGAGCAGCTAAATAATACCCCACCTCCACCCCAACTTTCTATTCCAGTTAATCACGTGACTGACAAGTATCAGAACTAAAACTATTTAACTCCAGGGTGATAGCATGAAGTGCCTAGAACCTGGTTTAATGATTATCTGACTTAAAGTCTCTTTTCTCTATTATGCATGTGTAATCTTATTGCTTATGGGTGAATATATTACAAGATTATTCCATTTTAAACATGATACCCAAAGGAGAAGGCTTCTGCAAGAAACAATGGTGAAAAGTATGTATGGTTTTTCTTATTGTTATTATTTCCTGTACCTTTTGAGCTATGGATGAGTAACTGGTAATAGGAAAATAAAGGGCCATAGTTACCTAAAACAGACATTTTTAGGAAATTTATAAAAAAGAATTTATGATTATAAGATGTCAATGAGGTTAACTTAGCTATTGTGGATTTTAAAAAGACTATCAAATAGTACATTCATTTCTATAGGAAGAAAGGACACAAACTTTAGGAGGTTTTATAAACTGTAATATTATACCAACTAAAGATAGTAACCGTTCTTTTCTTTTCTTTTTGAGTTGGAATCTCACTCCATCGCCCAGGCTGGAGGGCAGTAGCACGCTCCCTGCCACTGCAGCCTCAACCTGTTGGGCTCTGGTGAGCCTTCCGCCTCAGCCTTCCACCTCACCCTTCCAAGTAGCCAGAACTACCCAGCTAATTTTTGATTTATTGTAGAGATAAGGTCTCGCCAAGTTGCCTGGGTAGGTCTCAAACCCGCGGGCTCAGGCAATCCACTCGCCTCGGCCTCCCAAAGTGCTGAGATTACAGGCTGAGCCACCGAGCTCAGCCAATAGTAATCTTTCAAAGATGAGCAAATATTAAAAGAAAAATTTCAAAATACCTACAACTAAATTATACCAATGACTTATGTTGTGTGTGTGCAAGCAATCACCTTAACAAGTATTTTTCTGCATACAAAATTTAGAAATGAAAGGTATGTTGACTTTGAATTCAACAATGATAGTATTTGGAATGTGAGAAATAAAATAGTAAAATAGAAAAAAAAGTTTTAAAATAGGCATAGGGCTATTTGTAAAACAAAAAGTATAAAAGAAGACCATAGCATAATTTAACAGATTAATGGGAATTGTATGGTTAGACCTAAAAGAATATTTATTAATATAATTGTCTAACAGAGACATAAGAAATATATAAACTTCTACAAGCTTGAATGACAAACTCCAAATAATTATCATTACCTTATTATCATCACATAAATGCCTTCTAAAAAAGTTAGGTTCATTATTCAGGCAGTTGCTACCAATTTCATTCATGCTGTTCTGTAATAAATAACAAAATAATATGGTCAAAATTGAGGACTTTCCTAATATGTAGTCATTATAAAAATAATCTTATAATATCTGGCATTTATATGTGAATTTTAAGGAAAATAACTTTTGAGTGGCTCAGCTGACTAAGCATAAAGAGAGTTTTCTATAGTTGAAGAACAAATAAGTATATACACCAACACTCGTATATTTAGTGCACCTCCAAACTCCCTAACTTAATCCAATAATTCATTAGGAGAATATGGTTCAATCAGGGAAATAAAAGTACCTATTTCAGAGGTTATACTAAATAGACAAAGTCCTATAAGATTTCAAATCATCAAATTGAGATGGATTTAGGATATTATTCAGTCCAATTTCTACCACCATCAAACAAGAAAGAAAATTTACTTTAGAATGAAGAGAAAAACTCTTGACAGTGAGAATTAAGGTTCAGCTGTTTCCTATATTTTTAACAATCCAGTTTGTCTGGTATGGTTGAGGTAGAAGTTTGCAGAGAAACAGTGGAATTGAATGTGTATGTATTGTAAATGTACGGGTGGGAAAGCAAACTAGTACATGTTCTTTTTCCTTTCTAGGGAATGTAGTATAAGAGGGTTGAGATTACCTGAATCAAGAATTTAGTCTACAAAAATAACAAGTTTCTTTTTATTTTTTTTAGTCATAGATTTCTTTATTTTTTATTTTAGTATCACCTGTAACATTTTATTTGACAATATGAGGCCAGTCAAGGTCTTTCTAAATCAAATCAGTGTTCTATTTTTTTAAATTTTTATTTTATTTATTTATTTTTTTTAAATTGTGGGGTACAATTCAGGGCTAGGTATACACATATTCACCGTGCAGATAACAAGTTTCTATAGATTCAGATTCTGTTATGCACAGGGCTGGACTAGCTCTATCCAGAAAACTAGCAATTCCATTCTATCAGAGTTTCTGGAAGGACTTCAAGCAGTCATAGCCTGTATGATGTCAACAAAAGGTGAGCAATGGTATATTTAGTTATGGGCTTCTAATTTTCATTTGCCTCTCAGAAAAGTGCACATTACTGTTATCATCTGTGTAAAGTATTAATGGTCTCTGGGTTTATCCTGACTTTAAAATGTATATACTATCTGTTTTACCTATAGGAAACAGAATCTGAATACATAATCAGTAATTTGAACCATTCAACACTTACTTGGGGTCAATGTGTAAGGTCCTCTGCCAAGCCCTATATGGAAACAAAGATAAGAAAACATGGTCCCGGTTTCTTGTCCCATTTGATAGAAAGGATGGATGCTGTATCCCTTGGACACATTGAAAACACTTCTTATCTTTGGAAATATATATTTTTGGAAACAGAATGCTTGTTAGTGCTTTCTACCCAAATCAGACTGCAAATATCTCAAACACAAAAGATAAACTTTCTATAACTATCTTTCAAGTTCAAACTATCTAAGTTTCCTCACAATTTCATTTGTCTGTAATTCTTACTCTGAGTCATTCTTCTGATATGACTCAAATAAAATTTTAGAAAGCAACTGTAATTGGCATTCACATAGACCTATATTAAATGTATTCATAAAATGCATTAAAGTTAACTAGTTCATTATAATTATGACCTCCCAAAAAGATACTGGAGAATTAATATTTGTCTACTAAGTCATTTTCATGTTGACTTCCACTTAATCCCAAGGACAATTAAATCATACATGTTTTTATTTGATAAAACATAGAACTTTTAATTTTTACCATGCCAGCCTTCAAAAAGGAAGGTTGACCAATGTGCAGCTAATCTATATATTTTCCAATTCACCAAAAATATATAAAAAATAAGTCACATAACTAGAGCCAATTTATGGCAGCATTTTTTAAATGTTGCATGACACATGAATATTTTAAAAGCCACATTGGTTAGGCTATTTTTTCAATTATTAATATTTTTGGCAGATCTACAGAAATGTAGTTATACCAGTAGATTTGTTAGCCAAATGTTTCATACAGATTTTAAAGGAGTTACTATACCTTTAAAAAAGTTGACTCCTATAGAGGTCATAATTATAATGAACTAGTTAACTTTAATGCATTTTATGAATACATTTAATATAGGTCTATGTGAATGCCAATTACAGTTGCTTTCTAAAATTTTATTTGAGTCATATCAGAAGATTGACTCAGAGTAAGAATTATAGACAAATGAAATTGTGAGGAAACTTAGATAGGTTTAACAGAGCAGAATTACTTGACCAAGGTCACAATAATAGTGCACTTGACATATGTGAAGATTTCTTCAATTTTATAATCAATATGGAAAATTAGAAAAGCCAAGATCACATTGGCCATGAACTGCAATATTTTCCAGTATAAAACGTGATATTTGTATAAGTAGTTCCTAAAATATATAATGTTCTCTCAATTTGTAGAATTAGATCTTTTAGCATAATTTTCTTCTTTGTATGAGTTTTTCTGTTATATTTTACGTCTCTTATTAGAAACACTAATTATATATAAAATGTATCCTATTTTTCTTTTCTGTTTTTATTTCATTTTGTGTAGTTTTGTCCACCATGTCTTTCATATGCCTGTTTTAGCGTGGCACACATTCTTAGTTTTTATTTTATTCTCCATTTTTTCCCTAAGTCTAAAGATTTTATCTTCATTTTTTTCTGTTATCTCTTCTCTGATATTGTATTGTTTTAAGCTGTTTTTACTTTGGTTCCTTAGAGATGGTTAAGAAAATATTTGATGTTTTCTATTGCTTTCATAGATAATTAACCTTTTAATCTAGATTATTCATTATCCTTTTGCTCATTTGTGTTCATTCATTTGTTCATTTATTTTGGTACTATAAATGCATAGTGCCTCCTTTTTGACTTTCTGGTTATTTTCTGAAGAAAGGCTAAGCTGGACTAGATTATTGTTCAATCAGTCTTCAAGATTTCACCTACCCTATGGAAGGATATATTAGTTTCCTAGGGCTGATGTAACAAGTTACCAAACGCCTGGTGACTCAAAACAATAAATATGTATCATCTCATATTTCTGAAAACCAGATGTCCAAGATCAAGGTGTCAACTGAAGGCTCTGGGAGAGGATCCAGTGTTTGCCTCTTCTATTCCAATGTCTGCCAGCATTCCTTAGTCCTCCTTGGCTTGTAGCCTTATGGGTCTAGTGTCTGCTTTCATTTTCACATTGCCTTCTTTATGGGTATATCAAGTGTTCTCCGTTCTCTCTTAGAAGGACATTTGTGATAGCAATTAAGGCCCATGAAGATAATATCATTACTCAAATTACGTAATTTAATCATATCTGCAAAGACTCCTTTACTTTATAAATTTCCAGGGATTAGAATTTGATATCTTTGGGTGTCTATTATTTAGACTACTAAGAGAAGTTCCTCTGCTCATTAATGTTGAGTTTAACCAAAAGATTCGCTTTAGGTAGTGGATGTTCTCCAACTGTACAGGAAATGTACTTGCTCTGCTGAGTTTGGCTCCTTGTACTTTTGACTTTCAACATGAGGAGAATAGGCATCTGGTAGCAGCCTATGTTTGATATCTATTACTACATAATAAATTACTACAAAAATGTTTATTGTTAAGAAATAAACATTTATTACTGTACAGTGCATGTCATCAGGAATTTAGAAGATTAACTGAAGCTTCTGACTCTGCATCTTCCATGAGGATTCAGTCAAGTTGCTGGCCATATCTGCAGTAACCTGGACTTGATGAGGGTTAGAGGATCTAGTTCCAAGATGCCTCATTCATATAGCTATTGGCAGGAGCCCTCAATTTCTCATGACAGAAGCCTCTCTAGAGGTTTCCTTGAGTGTCCTTACAAAACTATGGCTGACTTTCCCCCAAGCATGCAATGCAAGAAAGAGCAAAGAGGAAGTCATATGTCATTTATGACCTAGTCAGAAGTCACACTGCCATTTACACTTTATTCTATTGGTTTGAAGTGATTTATTAATTCTAGTTCACATTAAAGAGGAAGGAAATTAAGTTCCACCTCTTGAAAGGTGGAGTGTCAAGAAATTTGTTGGCCTGTGTTAAAACTCCCAATCTGCTCCTCCCATCTTGTGACCCAGAATGAAACATGTGGAGGGCATCAAACCTAGCTAACCTATATACCTGTGAACCTAATACATATGCACATTGCTATATGCCTCTGTGGTTGTTTGTCGTGTGGTAAAAGCTGACTGATTGAAAAGTATTTTTAGATCAATTGGTTGTCCAAAAATAAGTATTGGAAGAAGAGGTTAATGTAATGAACTGAGGCAGCTGCTCATTCTTACCCAAGAATGATATGATATTTCTCTACTTAATTTGTCTCATATTTTTCTCTTTGGGGGAGAAAGTTAATATGGCTCACAGTGAGTCTTCATGATTACATGTGCCAGAGCTAGCGCGCTAATGCCTATTTATTGATCATAGTTGATTGCTGCTTCCTTTCTCTCCTCCTTTTATTCACTTTGTAGGGATCGTTCTAAGGATTGGGAAGTTTTGGCATAAAAATAAATAGTCTCAAGTCTCTTGACTTTTTAAAAAATGAACTTGGTCCCAACAGAAATATTCTTTGTTTCTGATCATCAATATCACAACCCATCTATTGCCCAAACCATGAGCCATATAAATACTCTTTCGGGGGACCATTTAAACTGTGTTGCTAATTTTTAGAGAATCTATACTCCATATGAAATTTGAAAAAGGTGCATATTTTTCTTGGAATTGTCTCAATTGCTAAAAGTTTCTCAAGTATCTTAGATTATACTATGTATTCATTTGTCAAGTATAGTACAGTATAGTATAGTATACTACTCATTTGTCAAGCAGTTTAGATTAAAGTATGAATTGGTAGTTAATTCCTAGATTAAATGGTAAGTAATTTATTCTTTGATTACATACTTGTTGAGTATCTACCATGTGCCACTTAATAGTAAAGATACAATTGTGATTGAAATCACATATGGCTTTTTCTCTCAAGAAGTTTACTGTTTGGTGGTAAAGACCTTAATTCAAAAACCACAGTCAATCCTCACCTTGATAACTGTTATGAAAGATACATGTTACCATGAAACCCTATACAATAAGATTTTACTTAGAGACTTCAGTGAAGACTTCCCTGAAAGGGAGACACTTCAACTAAGATCTGAAGCATGAGTAGCCTAGGGAAAAGGGGAACAGGAGAATTCAAGGTGTAGAAAACAGAAGACATGGCTACCTTAAAGTGAGAGAAACATGGCAGGGATGTGGTTAGAAAGAGAAGAGCAAGGGAAAGCAGGAATACGGCTAAGAAAGCAAGAGAAAGCACTGGATCCATACAAAGTTGAGGACTGGAAGCAACCAAATTATGCGTAGCCTAAAGGACATGTCACGGAGTTTGTCTTAATCCTAAAAGCAATAAGTAGTGTATTTTTATTTATAAACAGGAGTTATATCCTGAGATTTACCTTTCTCAAAAATCATGTAAATAGAAGCATGTTAGATGACTTGGGTTCAAGAAAGTATATAAGTGAATATTTATGAGGCTATTCCATAGTCAGTGATTGAGATAATGGATTATTGGACTTGGTGGCGGGAGAGACCCGAGAAATACATGAATAGATTTAAGAAATATTTAGAAAGCAAATTTAACATAAATTGAAAATAAACATTACAAAAGATTGTCATATCAAGGATGATTCCTGGATTTTTTGGTGTGTGTAATAGAACATCCAGATGCTCCCTACTTATAAAGGGGTTATGTTCAATAAACCTCTTCTAAAGTCAAATAATCTTTAGTCACACCACCATAAGTTGGAGACCATCTGTACTGTCTTGCCATTCATTGAGGTAGGAAATAGTAGAAGAGGTAGAGTGGATACATTATGTGTTTTTTAAACAGATGATGTTTAAGCCAATTTCAAAGATTCAAAAGCAGATGTCAAGTGGTAATTAGTTAGAAGCCAGAAAATTAGTAGGAAAACAAAGGGAATCAACTGTTTTGAGGAAGTGGTGGTCTGCAGTGTAAACACCAACCGTACGGTCAAGTAAGTTGAGTCTTTTACAAAATTTATCTGTATAACAAAAACAAAATTAAAGTAGAAAAAAGCTAGCAAGAGAGAATGGTAAAATTGATGATGGAAAATAAAATAGAAAGCCAATACTGTGGTATTTGTTTTGTGGTAATATTTATAAACAAGGAAATATACCTACAATAAAACATTAAGAGAAAAAGAAACTATGTGAAAGCATATATGTATATGCGTATGTACAAACATGAACACAAGTATGTAAGAGAATTTCTCTTAAATAACTTCCATTTAACTAACTTGCTGAGATACTCATTAGTTTCTATTCCCTCTGTCAAAATATATTGGCTGATGATCACAGAACACTGAATGCCCTTCAACTAGTAGCCTAGTTTCCAAAGTACTCATGTATTTTTGCTCTTATCATCTCAGTTGCATATTCACTAAGTTAATTCCTTAATACTAAGTTGTATTTCATATTTAACTATAATACTTAATTATTAAATATTATATAAGCCAATGAAATATTAGTATGAAAATAGATTGTTTCGAGAACTTCTAGTTTCCAGTTTGGCAGGTAAGAGCTTAGAAGTTACCACACCACACCAACAAGTAAAAAGCTGAACCCATTTATAAAACAATTCTTGTTAGATCGAAGAAGTAGGGTCACAGGGCAAACCATTGCCCCTAAATTTGGAGAGACAGAGATGACCACAAAATCGGAGAGAAAGACAGAATCACAACTTATCGAAGTAGAGACCCATGAACAGAAACACGCACAGGACCCAGTACGGGTGTGGAAAAACTTAAACTGTAATTGACAAATTGCTGGAGGCTCAGTGTGGGGCAATTTTGAGAGTTAAAAACTCCTGGGGGACAGTCATTTGGGAGCTACACATATAAGGGGCTTCTTACCTTCGGGAGCTCTATATACTAGATCCTAACTGAATATCTGAGAAAAAAATCCCCTTGTGCTTCTGACATTAGTAGCAGAATATAACTATTATAAAATAAGCCAGAATATTCTGTTCTTAATAAGGCCTACCCTCAGTAGAAACTATTTTGTACCACAGCCTAACCTTCTGAAGTTTTATCAGAGCCTGACCTGCGGGGGAAGACAAATGCCCAACTCCAGTTCCCTCTAGTTTTCCACATGTTGGAAAGCCATTCTTTTCCACCCAAGGGAGGAAAAAACTGAGAAGCACTGGTAACATTCACAGTCCAGTGGCACAGGCTCACTGCAAGACTATAATCATGGGATTATAGAACACATCCCTTTCCTCCAACTCTAACATGACATCATAAAGACCCATTAATCACAGTTTCTGTTACCAGAGCATCATAATAAGCTATGAAGAAAAAACGCCTGGCATGCGAACAAGCAAAAACACAGTTTGAAGAAACAGTGCAAGCATTAAAAACCAAGCGCAGATATTGCAAGGATATTGGAATTATCAGATCATTTTTACTGTTGTTATTTTTATTTTCATTTTTATAGTTTTGTGTTCTTTAGTTCTGCCTAATCTTTATCATTTCTTTCTTTATACTAATATGGGATTTAGCTTGTTTTGGGGTTTTCTAGTTCCTTTGTTAGTTTGCTTATTTAAAATCATTCTTTTTTCATGGAACTATTTATTGCTATAAACTTACCCCTTTGCACTTTTTTTTCTTTATATCCCATAGGTTTTAGTATGTTGTGTTTCAATTTTCATTTACTTCAGAAATTTTTTGATTTTCAAGCTAACTTCTTCATTGACCACTAGTCATTTAGAAGCATGTTCTTATTTTCAGTGTATTTATACAGTTTCCAAAGTTCCTCCTATTATTAAACTCTAGTTTTATTACATTTTGGTATGGGAGGATACTTCCTATGATTTTGACTTTTACAATTTTTTGAGACTTGTTTTATGGACTAATACATGGCCTATCCTTGGATGGAAAAACTTGTATTCTGTAGCTGCTGTATGAAATGCTCTGTAAATATCTGTTAGGTCCACTTGTTAGTGAAAATTAAGTCCAATGCTTCTTGTTTTCTCTTTAGATGACCTACTCAATGCTGAAAGAAGGATGTTGAAATGTCCAGCTTTTATTGAGTTGAGATTTATTTCTCTCTTTAGCTCTAATAATATATGCTTTATATAGCCATGTGCCCCAGTGTTGAGTGCATATATATTTACAATTGGTATATCCTTTTACTGAATTAGATCCTTTTATCATCACCTAAAGACCATGTCTCTTTTTATTTTTTATTTTTTTGACTTAAAGTCTACTTTTTCTGACATAAATGTAGCTATTGCTGCAAACTTTTGGTTTTCATTTGCATGGAATATTTTTTTCATTACTTCACTTTTACTCTATGTGTGTCTTTTTACGTAAAGTGAGTTTCTTGTTGGCAGCATATAGTTGGATTTTTTAAAAAATCCATTCATCCAGTATATATATCTATAAATTGGGAAGTTTACATTGTTTATAGTCAAGGTTGTTAATGATAGGTAAGAACATACTACTGTCATTTTTAAAATTGTTTTCTGACTGCTCTGTATCTCCTTTGTTCCTTTCACCTCTTTTGTCATTAACCTCTACAATTTGGTGGTTTTCTATAGTAAAAATCTTTGATTCTTTTCTCTTTTTCATTAGGGTGTCTGCTTTAGCAGTGAATATTATTCTTTTATGGGCTTTCAGGATGGTAGATATCATCTTTTTGCCCTCATATGTGGCATTCTCTGAAGCATTTTTTGTATGATTGGTCTAAAAATGATGAATTTCCACAGTCTTTACTTGTCTATAAAAGATTTTATTTATACATCATTAATGAACGATAGTTTTGCTAGGTATAGTTTTCTTGGTTGGTATTATTCTCTCAGCAGTTTACTATATTATTGCAATCTCTCCTAGCCTTCAAGGTTTCCGCTGAGAAATTTGCTGTTAGTTGAAAGGGATTCCCTTGCATGTGGCTTGATGTTTTTCTTTTACTGTTTTTATTTATTTTTTCTTTATTTCAAAGATGTGGGGTACAATTCAGGGTTAGGTGTACAAATATTCATTATGCAGGTACCCTTGTTGATGAGGTATGCCCTTCCCTCCCCTGGCAGTTTCCCTCTACTGCCAATACCTTTCTTATAGTATGATGATAATTGTTCAAGGTCCACTTATGAGTGAGAACATAGATACTCTGTTCTTTGTTTCTGTAATAGACATTGAGTATGATAGACTCTAAATCCATCCAAGTTGCTGTGAAGTTCATATGTTTATCCTTCTTTAAGGCTGCATAATATTCCATTGTGTATATGTACCACAGTTTTTTATCCAGTCCAGCTTTGATGGGCAGCATGGTTGGTTCCATGTTTTTTCTATTGCGAATAGAGCTGCAACAAACATGACTGAGAAGGTATTTTTTTGGTAGAATGACTTGAGTTCCTCTGGGTATATTCCCAATAGAGGACTGCTGGGTCGTATGGAAGGTCAATTTCTAGTTCTTTCAGATATCACCACACTGTCTTCCAAAGAGGTTGCACTAGTATGCATTTCCACCAGCAGTGTAGAAGTGTTCCTTTTTCTCTGCATCTTCGTCTGCATCTGTTGTTTGTTTTATTAATGATGGCCATTCTTACTGGGGTTAGGTGGTATCTCAATGTAGTTTTAATTTGCATTTATTTGATGATGAGTGAGGCTGAACACTTTTTCATGTGTCTGTTGGTTGCCCGTATATCTTCTTTTGAGAAGTGTCTATTCATGTCTTTTGCCCACTTTTTAAAGGGGCTGTTTGAAACAAAGAACTGAGTTGCATATGTTCTCACTCACGAGATGACCTTGAACAATTATAAGGCTATAAGAAAGCAATTGGCAGTAGTGGAAAACTGTTGGGGGCGTTGGATTGGCAGTTGAGGGAAACTGCTAGGGGAGCGAGTAGCATACCTCATCAACAAGGGTACCTGCATGATCAATGTTTATATACCTAACCCTGAATT